>VWYP01014474.1:78232-138064 GCA_013400435.1 Pycnonotus jocosus
GTGAAAATTACTCCAGGTGCAACATTCCAGGTCTTGTAAGAATACAGATCTGTGCCCACATTTGTGTTTCACTCTATTCCTTCAGCCTTGGGCTCTGTGACACATCCAGCAGCAGGGATGGGAGCTGCTCCATCAGCCCTGCACGGGAGCTTTTTGCCTTTCAGAAAAGCACAAAATAGCCCAAAACAGCCCAAAACAGCCCAAAGCAGCTCAGAATAGCCCAAAGCAGGCATTGGCAGCAGCTGTCTCCTGGGCTGCAGGGCCCAGAGCTGGGCTAGGGAGGGGGCTGCACATGCCATCAGACACATTGCCGGGTTTCAGGCATCCTCTGCTGGGCTTTGGAGGCCAAGTCTCCACCCAGCAGGATCCCAGCATGATTCCAGAGGTGTCCCCAGCTGGCAGGAACCAGAGCTCTGCATTGCAAGTGCTCTCCTCAGCCACAGGATCAGCCCAGGTTTCCAGCTGGCCCCTGTGATCCTGCCAGCACCCTGCTCACTCCAGGGCAATCCCAGCCTTGGCAGGAATGCCCCTCTGTTTGAGGGGAAGCATTCCTGAGGCTGGCATTTTCCATCTCTGATCACCAGGAGGTTAAATCCCGCTGTGGATGAGGGCAATCACTGCCCTCAGACACCCTGAGGTGCTCTCAGGGACAGGGAGAGGGAAGGGACAGGGAAAGGAGAGGAGGAAGGAGCTTCTGCAGGCACAGAATCGTGGAATTGCTTAGGCTGGGAAAGATCTTTAAGATCACCTAAAGTGTTCTAAAGTGCCACATCCACAGGTTTTTGAACCCTTTCAGGGATGGTGACTCCACCATTGTCCCAGGACAGCCTGTTTCAGTGCCTGGCCACCCTTTCCATGAGGAATTTTCCCCAGTATCCCCCTCCCCAGTGCTCAGCTAGCACAAGGCAGCAGCCTTTCCCTCAGGGACCCAGCCTGCCCAACAAACCTTCTAGAAGTGGTCCAGATGCTTCTGTTTCAGCAGCCCAGTGGGAAAATTCACAAGTGAATTGCTCCTCATCCTCCTGCCCTCCACCTCCAACCAGAGCACGTGAAGACACGTGGGCTTGAGTTTCCCTTCCCATCCTCCTGCCCTGGGTGCAGCAGGACACCCTCCAAGGGTGAGTTTCAGCCTCCAGCCCAAGCTCTGAGGCAAATGATGGCTATTTACCAATTTATTTTGGTTTTTTAATCTCCTTTGCTGATAGCTCTGTCCATTGGGGTGTGACTCAGAGCCAGCCGCAATAATGAGCTCACAGGACAGCAGCCCCGGGGAGGGAGCACGGGAATTTGGGATACAGAAGCTCTCCTCAGGCAGAGGGGAGGTTTGCTGGTGAAGGGGTTTGCAGCAAGGGGCACTTTGGGTTCAAGCAGACCAGCACACCAAGCCTTTCCCATCCCATACATTTTTATTTTCCCCATGCCTTTCCACAGGCAATTCCTGCCAGGATTTTTCGGGCTTTTAATCAGCGCTCGGCCTCTTGAAGGGGCTGTCCCTGGGGGAGCAGGTTCAGCAGAGTGATAATTTTGGCTGCTTCATCTGGGTTGATTAATTTTAACAGTCTGCTTAACAATAGACACCGTGTGGCCACGGCCAAAGGAGTTTCATGGCCTCCACCGAGATTTAAAGTAGGTGTGAGACGTTTAAAAACGCGTCAGTGCTGCAGGAGAGGCAAAAACCTCATTGCCCTGCGGAGAGAAAGGATGGCCCAGGGCTCCAGAGGGATTGCTGCCCTTCCCTGAAAGGTCACTCAGTGTCACCGGGGCCCTGGGTTTCTTCTAGACACCTGCAGAGGAAAGGACGAGGTGATGCGAGGGGATCTGGATCGGTTTTCTGAACTCCTGCACCGCCCTAAGGAGAAGAAATTCACGAAATTCACGTCCTTCTCTCAGCCTCAGGGCATGACCTCTGTGGGGTGCTCAGCTAAAGGGATCACAAAACTCTGAGAGAGAGAGAGCTCTTAATCAGAGAATTCCAGACTGGTTGGGGTTGGAAGAGACCTTGAAGTTCATCTCATTCCACCCCAGGGACACCTTCCACTATCCCAGGATGCTCCAAGCCCCAGTGTCCAACCTGGCCTGGGACGCTTCCAGGGATGGGCAATCCAAACTGCTGGTGATGTCCAAATGCTTTTGAGACAAAGAATTTTTATGGAATGTCCCACCTCACGCTGTGGGACACAACGAGGGCGTTTCTGGAACGCGTTCTGCCGTTCGGAACCGCGGACGGCCAAGGGAAGGGCTCAGGGATGAGGCAGTAACAAAATCACTTTGCACTCCTAAATCAGTTTCAAATTGCATTGTTCAAAAGTGATCCTTACTCCAGCAGCACAGTGGATGGTTTATGAGTGACTGAGGGTCCAAGAGCAGAGCTGGCTCAGGTGTTGAGCCTTCGAGCCGCAGGAATGGCAATGTTTTTGGAAAACAATGTCATACTTAGCCCAGCTAAAAAGCAAAGAATTCCAGAACTGAACTCACATGTAGGAATTTGGTTTTGAGACAATAGTGATTTTTTTTTCCACATTGAGCAACCTGGTCCAGTGGAAGGTGTCCCTGCCCTTGGCAGGAGGGTGGAATGAGATGGTTTTTACAGTGCCTTCCAACCCCAAACTACTCTAGGATTTGCTGGAGCATTTCCAGGGTTTTTTTCACAGCTCTGCTTAGATCTGAACATCAAACAGAGCTGGGCTTGAAATCCCTGGTGCTCACCCACCTACACTCATCCAAGTTTTATACATAAATTGGATTTTTTGGTATATTTTAGCCGTAAAATCAGCATGGCTCCAAAGGCACGAGCCAGGTCAGGCCTCCCTCTCCACTGAGGGATTTGTTCCAGTCCTGCCTGTGCTCCTGTGCACTTATTCTCCATAATTTCTTAGAAAACAGGGGGCAGAGCACAGGCACCGTGTGTCAGGAGAGGAAAAGAGGACGAAGGGAATGGAGCAATCCCATCTCCAAGAAATCACCGGTTCAAATTGCTCCCAAGCCCCCGTTTCCTCCACAAACAAAACAGCCTGCGAAGGTCCAGGCTGGGGTGGATAAAATATCAGCCACGTGCCTGACTTACAGCCCTGGGACTGAGGTTTGGGCACCATTTCAAGGCCTTCCCCCAGGAGTCTGTCCAAACCCTCATTGCTTCTGATGTGGAATAATTTGGAAGTGTTTTCAGGCTGCCGGCTGGGATAACACAAGGGCTATTGTAAACACACACGCAGCTGATCAGCACCAAACCCACACAAATGTGGGCTGCACACACACATAAATAACCAGAGAGGAAAATCACAAAATTAATCAAAAGGCTGAGTTAAAGGAAAAGATGGAATTGCTGAGCAGGTATTGGGAAAAAAAACCAGATATTGTTTGTGGGAAGGGTTATGTTTCATCCAATTTTAATAAATGAAACTTATTTAAATGCAGGCCACTAGATTTAAAGAGCTCCAGCCAGAGCCAGCTGTCATCCAAGTGTGGGCAGTGAAGCAAGACCATCATTTCCGTGGATGCCGTTTCAAAAACACTGCTGCAAGCCAGAAAAACTTGGGAAATCTAAGAGAGCGTAACCAGGGCAGGGAAAACAACCTGCTGGAGATCCAGGACCCAGCCTGGAGCTCCAACCCTGCTGCTTCCCTGTTTCTGATTTGAGTGGGAAATCCATCTGGGTAATAAGAGAGTGGCACACGGTGGGTTTGTGACTGCACCATCTGCAAACAATATTCCCCTGGAGCAGGAAGGAGCTGGAAAATGAAGCCACATTCCATGAGGAGAGGCTCAGCCTCTTCGCTCTTCCACCCACTTTGACCAGGCTCATTCTCAAAGCAGGGCTTAAAATAAATATCAGGAATTGTCCAGGCCTCACATGGGCCTTTGGGCAACGTCATCAACTCCATCCCCAGGGGCATTTCCCGAAGGGGAAGACTGGTGCCAAGATTGCTGCGGTCAAAATTCCATCACCAGCTACTGTAGAAAGGAAAACAAAGTCCCTGATGTTCAGCCCATCCAAGGCAAAGTGTGGAAAAGGGTGTAAAATAATCAAAGCACCTGATCAAGCATGGAGGAGGGATGGAGAGCATGAACTGTCTGTGAGCTCATCATGTGCAAGGCCTAATTTAATCAAGATAGCAGCCAAAGCTGACCCTCCATGGGAAAATCCTCACATCTCTGTCCTTGGCCTTGCCTGAGAGGCTTTGCTTGAGCCTTGGAGGCTCTGGGCTGAGACTAAAGAGAGCCTGAGTCACCCTTTGGCTGGTGACCTGCCCTGATAACCTTGCCAGACAGTTTCCAGCACCGCTTTTGTCCAGAATAAATTGATAGGTCTTGCCTGGAACAATCAGGGTCTCACCTTTAGTCCCTCAGCAGATTCTCTGCTGTGCAGGAAACCCTCTAGGCTGGACTGGGAACAGGCTGAAATTTAGGCTTCCTTTAAAGCTGAGATCCTGTCCTAAATCCAGTTGGAGCACAGCAGCTGTGGCTGCCCCTGGATCCCTGGCAGTGTCCAAGGCCAGGCTGGAGCAGCCTGGGACAGATGAAGGTGTCCCTGCCCATGACAGGGGTGGCACTGGATGGGGTTTAAGGCCCCTCCTGATGCCAAACCCCCAGTGTGAGCCCAGGCTGCTCAGAAACCCCTGCCTGAAGGGCTTGGGGTGCTCAGCCAGCTTTCCCCAGGCTGTGGGGACAGCAGGAGCCCTCCAGGGTGGTCAGCAGTCAATAACCCCAGCATCTCTGGGCTCGGTATCGCAGTGTCTGAGGGCTGTCAAGAGTTCAGAGGTGCTCAAGAGCTTGGTTTGCTTTGGCTCTGGAGAGTCCAAGCTGGAGACCTGCATGGCTCGATCCCAGACACTCCTTGCAGGGAGAGGGGATGGTGCTGAAGGGTGATGAGGAAGCAGAACCTGAGACCATTTTCACAGCTCCAAGGTCAAGCAGGTCGAGCAGACGTGGGAGGCAGGCAGGGAGGCCTGGGCAGTTCCCAGGTTTGGACCTTGGATCCTCATTCTGTGAGGTTTCTCCAGGGAGGATCTGTGCTGAACCACTGCACCTTGCAGAGAGTTCTACTCTCATGGAATCATGGAATTGTTAAGGCTGGGAAAGCCCTCTGAGATCATGAACCCATCATGACTCCAAATGCAGCAGTGCCAAGGCCGTGTCCCCCAGGGCCACATCCACGGGGCTTTTAAATCCCTCCAGGGATGGGGACACCCCAACTTCTCTGAGCAACCTGTGCCAGGGCTGGTCAACCCTTTCAGTGATGAAATTGTTCCCAATCTCCACCCTGAGCCTCCCCTGGCCCAGCCTGAGGCCATTTCCTCTGTCCCTGTTCCCTGGAGCAGAGCCCGACCCCCCCGGCTGTCCCCTCCTGCCAGGGACTTGTGCAGAGCCACAAGAGCCCCCCTGAGCCTCCTTTTCTCCAGGCTGAGCCCCTTTCCCAGCTCCCTCAGCCTCTCCTGGGGCTCCATTCCCTTCCCCAGCTCCATTCCCTGCCCTGGACACACTCCAGCCCCTCAGTGTCCCTCTGGCCTGGGGTCCCAGTGCTGGACACAGCCCTGGAGGGGCTCAGCAGGGCCCGGCCCTGCCCTGGGGCTGTCACACCATGGCTGGCACAGCCCAGGGGCCATTGGGCCTCCTGACCACCTGGGAACTCCACTTTGGTGGTGGTTTCACCTGAGCCCCAGCTGTCCCAGCTCCAAAGGGGTGCCACCAGCCGTGCCTGGGTGGAATGGGAGGTGCCACATCACACCTGTGCCACATCCAAGCCCCGTCCCCTTTCCCCTTCTGACAAAGCCACACCCCTCACAACACTCATCTCCATCCCAGTTACAGCCCCAGAGCCCCTGCACATCTGGAAAAGCACAAAACACCCCACAAACAGCTGCCCTGAGATCAGATGCCTTCGACCTGAGTCACCGAGCAGGACGAAGAGGAAAAGGCGGAGGGCATTATTCCAGGGAATTTTGCAATGAGGAAAACAAGCCCCAAACAAACCCCAAACAACCCCACAGCCACCAGGGAAGCTGCCTGCCCTGAGGAACCCCATGGGTCAGAGCTGCCCACACAGCTCAGCTGCCCCTCAGCATCCCTGCAAGCACAGAGCCAAGATCAGATCTTGGACCTCCTGGAAGGAATTCCTGGGCTCGGTGGGGAATTAAAGCCATGTCCCAACACACTTTCACCTCCACACCTCCAAAGCAGCTCACAGTGCTCTCCTGTTGGCTTCCCAGTGGGATTTGTGAGTCCCAGAGGGAATGGAATGGAATGGCAGTGCAGCCTTTCCAGGGGTGGCCATCAGCCCTCACCAAGGGGACAAAGTCCAGCTGCCATCACTTGGACAGTGTTTCTCCCAGTTGTCCCCCAAAATCCTTCAGGAGGATGAACTGAAATAGTTGCCTTTTTTTTTTTTTCCCTATTTTTATTTCTAAGTTACTCCAGCCAACAAACAAACCCTTCACCTCTCTACCTCGACTTTCTTGAATGCCCCCATTTTTTGGCTCAGCTGCAGGCTCCTCAAGCAGGCATCCTACTGTAGTAGTTTCATGTGGATGTGAGAGATTTCCAGTTGCTCTGCAGCCCAGGCACCTTTGAATGCTCAATTTTAACCACATTTGTCAGACACTGTCTGCCTTTGTTGGATGTTGCCCTCAGCCCAAGGGGACTCTTCTCTTCCCCTTGAATCTGGCAGCACAAGTCCTGCTGCCTGTAGATTTATATGGAGGTACATCAAGTTCTCCTTCCAGTAAACAGGACTGGATAATCAATTCCAAATGAAGGTTTGGGAAAAAAAAGAAAAACTTCTCAGACAGTCCCACTCAGGGAAGAGTTTTTAAACTGCTTCCAAGTTGCTCATCAGAAAAAAAAAAAAAATTAAAAGGCAAATAATGACGTGCTAACAGTGCTTCCAATTCTTGGTGTCTTCCCAAAGCCACAGCTCACGAGGGTTAACACGCCAGCCCGAGGAGCTGGGGGAGCTCCTGAGCCTCCTGTCAGCAAAAGAAGAACATTTCAGCAGTCCCAGGAACAGGTCAAACAAACATTTCCCAAGAATCACACAGGTGTGGCTGAGCTCACCTTGGAATGACAGGAATCTGCTGGAAGAAGGCTCTGGTGCCTGTTCCAGGACTATTTCCCCCGATTCTGTTTTAAGTCAGTGCTTCCAAGAGTTAAAACCCCGCTGGTTTTAGCCAAGCTCTCATTTCATTTAAGGCACGAAGGGAACAATAATTATCATTCAAAGGAGCCAGTTCTGTTTCGTCCCTGCTCCTGTTCCCATCCTCTGCCCTTGGACAGGAATGTTCCCTGTGCTAATTAACAGAGGGCTAAAGGCACACCTTGGGCTTGAGAGCTTTGTGGAAAATTCAATTCCAGATCCCGACTGTCTGATTACCAGGTGAGACTCTCACATTACCTGCTGCAGGATCCCCACGGGCTTTCCCTGCCTGAAAAGGATCAGGAGATGGCTCTAAAGGCTGGAGTGGGAGCTGACCCCCAGACAAGGTGTGAGACAGAGGAAGGGCCACCAAAACCCTCCCTAATGAGGGGGGACATCAGAAGGAGAGAGGAACCCTGGTGGGACCCAGGCATTGCAGTGGATGTGCCAGAACTGAAGGGAGCGGAGGGGATAAGGAACCCGCGGCATCGCCAGCACGAGCCCATTAACAGGCTGGTACTAATTAGGAAGAGATGCCAGACCAGAGCAGGAGGGAAACTCTCCTTGGACCAGCTGGAAATGCTCCTGTGCAAACCATGCTGCTCTCAGCTCGGCCCTGGGAGCACAGAGGGGCTTTGGGGTGATCAACTCGTGCGCTCCCATCCCCGACCTGTGAGCGCTGACACGCTCGCTCTGGGATGTGCTGAGCTGGTGCCTGCAGCTCCCCATCCCATAAATCCTCTTCCCTTCCAGGCCCAGGCGATGGAAAACGCTCTCTGAGCAGACAACGAGCTCGCTGGAGTCACAGGAGTCTGACTCCACACAAAGGGCACCAGAGGAGGCAGTGCAGGTGGAGAGGCACAGCACAAAGCACAGCCCAGGGGATACAAAGGGCTCCTCGGTTATAAACCCAAATTTTAACAGCCTGAAGCTCCCCACAGAAGGTCCCAGTGGCGCTGTGCACCTGGGTTCCATGGGTTTTACCAGCACAGCTCCCAGCTGAAAGAGGAACCATTCATTAAGGATGCACTGGTCCACTGTGGGAGTTGTATTCCTCATGCATTCAAGGCTCTGCCAGCCAGCTCCATAAATCAGCCTGTTGGAAAAGTTGCCTTAAAAAGAGGGACAAGAAAAAAGGCGATTAAATGCCGTGTCAGCAACACAACCACGCAAACAGGAATTCCTCACCTCACGTACTCCCAGGGCATTTTACAGCCTGTGTTACAGAGGGCCTGCTCTGCTCCTTGAAAATGATCTTTAAAAATACCCAATGAGATTTAAAAGAAAAAAGAGAAAAAACCAAATCCCTGAGTGACTGTCACAGGGAAACAAAGCAAGAAAAGGGGAGGAAATGAAGAGTTGTGGGCCACTGTTGGTGGGCACTTGAATGGGAGCGCCGTGCTTGACACCAGCATGACTCTGAACAAAACCAGAGCCCAGAGCTATTTGTCAAGGGGCACCAAAGCACACCAGCGCTGAGAACCCGGCCCTGCTGCCCAGACGTGTCAGGGACTCTTCTGTGGGGCTGTGCCGAGCCCCCTGATGGATCACTGTGCATTGTGAGCTGCAAGAATGAGACATCTGCTCCCTCCCCCCTCTCCTGAAAGGGGGTTTGGGCTGCAAGGGACCCCTTCCACCAGCCCAGGGTGCTCCAGTCCAGGCTGGCCTTGCACACTTCCAGGGACAAGGCAACCACAGCTTCTCTGGCAAGCGCTGCCTCATGTTGCCCAGATTTTCCCCTCGTTTTTCCCAACACCCCATCTAACCCTGCCCTCTGTCGAACTGAATCCACTGCCCCATCCTGAACATCCAAAAGGAGCCCCCATCATCCCCTCGGCCAGAGAGGGAAGGATCTGCAGCAGGATGTGAGGATTTTGAGGAGTTTATGGAGCTGCCAGTGCAGGCAGGCTCCCTGTTCCCTATCCCTAAGCCAGCAGGAGCCATCCCCTTTCCTTCCCGAGCAAGGCAGGAGCCGAGGCTCACAGGCACATCAATTATAAACCCTGATTTATGGAGAAAGCAGCGAGCTTCTAGAGAGAGTTTCAGTTCTGAGCACATCGTACCCCCAAGAAAATGGAAAATAACAGGAATCACCACAGCAGATCATCCTTCAGCAGCGCACAGGAGACAGGGGGAGCTGAGAGCTGCCTGAGCATGGACCCGAGACATAAAGAAAACACGGGAAAGAGAAGCAAAGAAAAGGAGAGCACAGCGGAAGAGGCAGAAAGAAGGGCGTCTGTGTGCTCCAAACATCTCCAAACAGAGGCCCCACTTTGCAAACCCTGCCTCGCTGGGGGAGGGATGGGGGAAGGCTGCTTTCCATTTCATTTTCGTTTTGAAAACACCATTTTTCCGCGCAGCCACTGAAGTGCAAATTTCCTCGGAAGCCGTCTGGAGAGCGAGCGTGCCTCGCTCGGAGCTGGAGGTTTCTAACCCACATCTGCTTGGGTTTACAAAGGCCCGGCCCGGGGAGCCGGGAGCGGCATTTCCCGGGAGCAGCGCCCGGCCAGGGGGGCACAGCACCCAAGGGGGGGGCACAGCACCCAAGGGGGGGCACAGCACCCAAGAGGGGGCACAGCACCCAAGAGGGGACACAGCACCCAAGGGGGGACACAGCACCCAAGGGGGGACACAGCACCCAAGGGGGGCACTAAGAGGCTGCTCCAGCCCCAGCCCCCGCTGGGAACAGAGATAAGGAGCGGCTGCTGGGTGTGCAGGGGGTGATAAACCCCCCCGAGCACCAGCCCCTGCCCGGGACCCTGCCGGGGCATCCTCAGAGCTGCCCATGTCCCCAGCCCGCTGCCAGGAGCCGAGCAGGGTGCAGGGATGATGGTGATGGAGGGATCCGCACCCCTGGCCGTGTCTCTGCAGCCCCAGCAGGCTCCCCCCGCACAGAGCCCGGCCGGGCAGATGGTTTTGTACAAACAGCTCACGGGGAAAGCTCTGGGAAGCTCCGCAGGCTGGCAGCTGCAGCCGGGCACAGGCACACCCGGGGGAAGCAGGTGTCCCTGCCCAGGGGCCGGGTGGCTCTGCTGGCACCCAGGGCTGACACAGCCTCTGCACAGGGGTGACGCCTGGCCGGGTGCCCAGCGACAGCCTTTGATGTGACAAAGGAGCTGCGCGGCCCCGGTGGCACCGGCTGGGGGGGCTCAGCTCTGGGCCGGCCCCTCGGGCTCCTGCAGGCACCCCGAGCCTGAAGGAGGGACACAAAGCACGGCCTCAAATGGGCTCCTGCAGGGGGAGGGAGGCACGGCAGGCCCCAGGCTGTCCCCTGCCACTGCCCCACACCCTGCATCCCCCCTGCCTGAAATCCGTCTGCAGCAGCACAAGGATACAATCCCCATTGCCCCTGCCCCAAACCCGGCATCCCCCCTGCCTGCAATCCGTCTGCAGCAGCACAAGGGTGTGCAGAGCATCCCCATTGCCCCTGCTCCTCCACAGCCCACCTTCCCACAGCATTCCCACCACCAGCTGTGGGGATCTCCTGCCCAGGGCCATCCCAGCCTGTAAACCCACACGTTCAGAGCCCAGCTCAGCGCCACAGGAGCTGCTCCTTCCCTGGAAGTGTTCAGCTCGGTGGGTTTGCAGTGCAGAGGAGCCCTTTGGCATTCAGTTCCGTGTGTTTAATGCAGCCTGTGGAGCAAGCAGACCATGGTTAATGCACCCAGAATGGCTGACGGCTCTGCCGGGCACACAGAGAGGGCAGTAATTCATCCCACTCCGCTCTGCACATTCCCACTGCTCCAAGGAGGAGGTCATGCCCTCTCTTTCCTTCTCACCAGCACCCAGCGCCTCTGCTCTTTGCCAGGTGCCAGGAAAGGCCCACTAAGCCTTTTTGCTTTGTTTTTTCCCTTTTTCCCCCCTAAAGCTCCCTGCTGCAATCTCCCAGCGCCGGGCTGAGCAACCCACAGCTCCCCTGCCCCGTGCCCTTGAAAACAGATGGCAGGCCCAAGTTTCCCCTGACAAGCAAAGGAATCAGAAGTGACAAGATTGGAAGGAGCAGGCTCAATTCCTCTTGGCAGGATATTAATTTAGAAATCTCTGGTGTCGTCGCCCCGATTCACAACGAATTTGAATCCGAGCTCTGCCGGTGCCAGACGAGGCAGAGGTTTGACAGAGAAGGTAATTGGAGGAAATGGCTTTGTAATCCAGCTATTGTGCTGGCAAGATCCAGCTCTCCTCAAGAGCAAGGTTCACTTCCTGGCACGGCTGATTCAGCAGCATTTATTTGTCCCTGGTGCCTCTTGGGTTCCCCCACCTAGCACAGACCCTTCAAAGCTGTGCCAGAGGTGTGCTGGGCATCTCCAGCCTGGGGAGAGGCAGGAATGAGGTGGTGAAACCTGCAGGGTCAATCCCTTCAGGTGTCCAAGTGGCAGGGAGAAGAACAGGAGTGAGCAAGCCTGGTGTTCCAAACATCACCTGTGGTGGGTGCCTGTGCCGTGCCAGAGGCAGGAACAAGGATGGGGAATGTTCCTGGGGGAGAAATCCCACCTGGAGAGCCCCACAGCCTCCATCTACTCCACATAAACCACTGGGTGGGTGGGAAAATCACTGGGTTTGGAGCAGAGTTTGGAGCAAAGCTCGTAATCACATCTTTGGTGACATCTCAAGCAGCACATCCCTCAGGAAAACCCCCTGGAGTTACCTGCTGTCACTGGATCACAGAATCACAGAATTATTTGGGTTGAAAGGGACCTTAAAAGCCTCATTCCAATCCCCTGCCCTGGGCAGGGACACCTTGCACTACACCAGGTTGCTCCAAGCTCCATCCATTCTTCTCCTTCTTCAGAAAAAGACATTGAAAAAAAAAACCAAACCCAAAACTCACAAAAACAAACACCTGCATTAGGTAAGGGGAAAGCAGCATTAAAGGGCCAAAGAGTCTGCCCTGATCCAAACTGGAAAAAGGGAGAAAGGAAAGGGGGAAACAGGTCCAAAATACGCTGTGAGCTGAGCAGTGCTTGCCTAGAAATGCTCATGCATGATTCTGTACACACAATTCCTCCAGCACCACAGGCAGCACCTTCCCAGTGCTCTAATAATGGCCATTAATAATAATAATAATAGTTATTATTGTTATTATTCTTTCAGTGCCCTGTGTGCTGGTGCCATGGCAGCAGTCCCTCTGCTCACCCCGCTGCCCCTGGCTGCACTGGCAGGGAGGTGACAGCTCAGGCTGGGTGTCAGATCCACTCCTGGGCTGAGGTGGGATCCTTTGGCAGCTGGGGCAGTGTGAAACCCTATCCCTGCTGGCTCCATCAGCCCCACTGCTGCCCTGACAGCCCCTGTGGGAACGCTGGAGAAATGAGCCCTTCAGAAGGCTCCTCTGTATTTAAACAAACAGCTTGGAGGTGGAGCACGGCAGCACTGAGGGACACCAGCATCAGAATTTACCCTTTAGCTGCATGGCCTGGGTCCCTGAGTGCACACCAAGCTGATCTCGGGGAGGAAAAGGAAGGGAAAAGCTCATTCCTTCTTTTTTTCTCTCAATCTGCTAACAAAAAAAGCCCAAAAAAACCCCCAAATTGGGATAGTAAACAGGCAGCAATCACCCAGGAATGCCTGGAGAGCTCCTACCCACCGGCACGCAGAGCTCTCATCTGGAATTCATTTATCCCCGTTCACTATTGATGCTGCTCAGCTACAGAGGTGCCTGGGGAAGCTACAGGAAGCTCAGGGAATAACGAGTCCTGGGGGTCTCTCAAACTCCGGGAGGAAAGACTGCACAGAAAATCAGCATCTATTAGGAAAAAAAATCTTCTTTGTGAGGTTGGGCAGGCCCTGGCACAGGGTGCCCAGAGCAGCTGTGGCTGCCCCTGGATCCCTGGCAGTGTCCCAAGGCCAGGTTGGACAGGGCTTGGAGCAGCCTGGGACAGTGGAAGGTGTCCCTGCCCATGGCAAGGGGTGGCACGAGATGATCTTTAAGGTCCCCTCCAACCCAAACCATCCTGTGACTCTCTGATTCTGTATTTGCTCCATGGATTTTATTCTGCATCTCATTTTGCTGCCAATTCCCTCAGAAAGCTCTCCTAGTGCCAAGGATGGCCTGCATCCCGTTTAATTACATCCAACACCTCCAGCTCTGCTTGAACAAAGCCACTTTAGGTGTAACCCTTTTGAGCTCTGAAGAAATCCCACAGCCTGGTGAAAAATGTAGATTTAATTTGTATATTCCCCTTCAGTGCTGCCTTGTACAGCTTGCAACGACCCATCCACAGCTTTACACAGTCCTTCACTTTGCTTCTCCTGCACGTGGGTCCTGCAGGGTCAGGAGATCACAAAATGTGCTGCCTAACCTCTATTTTGGGGAGGAAAATCCAGGAGGAAAGCAGATGCCTCCTGGGAGCCCCTCCATCACAGCTTTCCACAGGCAGCCTCACGTTCAGCCTTCCTCTGGGATGGGACCACACAGGCTCAGGTTGGAGGGGAAAAAAGGCACATGAAAATCATGGAAGTCTCAGGGCAAGTAAATTACTGTTAATTGTGAGATATTTGATTGCAAGAAGCACCAGATGGCCGGCCATCTGGTTTTTATTATAAAATTAAACAAGATTAACCCAAACAGGATTTCCTCAGCATTCTTCCCTGACTGGCTCACAAATACATCTTTAACACCTATGCTACAGATAGAGCACAATCAGAAGCCCTTCCTGCCTTTCCCTAATCTGCTCAGGCTAAACACTCTGCCGAGCAGTGCCCCTTGCACCTAAAGATTCCCAGCTGGACTGAAAAGAAGCAGGGGATGGAGTGCTTGGGAGAGGAGGGAAGTGTCAGCTCCAGGAGAAGTGATCCCAGCAGATCCCTTCCTTTCACACCGGTTAGAAGGGCACAAGCATCGGGGCAGGAGAGTTGCCAAGGGCAACAGGTTCCCAGGGCAGCCCGGGTACCAAACTCTCCTGCTCAGCACCGGGATGGGAAGAGACAAAACAGCAAAACTGGGAACAGCGGCCAGTGCCCCCAGCCTGTGGCCATCTCCTCTGAAAGGCAGCAGTCAAAACCACCTCTGACCCCGCAGGAATTTCCTTGGCCTTTTTCCACCTTCCCCTAAAGGCTCGGGAAGTTTGTCCCTGTGCCACCCAGACCCCAGCCCTGCCTCTGTTTTTGCGAGGGCAGCACTGCAGGAGCCCATCTGTGCTGTGCACCCCGAGGGACAGCCATGCCTTGCACAGCCTTTGGCCGTTCTTTGCCCCCAAACACAAATGCTGAGGCCGAGCCCTGCAGAATCAGCTCAGATTTTGCTGAGCAGCGCTTGCCGGACCAGCTGATCCAGAGAGTTTTCCTCCCTCAGCTCCCAGCGCTGCTCTGGGACGCGCTCAGCTGCCTCTGCTGCTGTCCCTGGAAGCTGCGCTGCCACCAAGGTGGCCCTCCCGAGCCCACCCAGGCACCCCGTAGCAGGCAGGGGATGCGGGGGGATCCTGCAGCTGGAGCCCTCTCTGATCCCAGCTTTTCTCATGCAGATCACGCCCGTCCTCGCTTGTTCGCAGCAAATCGCTCATGAATCCAACACAAAGGGCGCTCCGGGGGAGATGTCCCCTCGCATCGCTCCCCGGAGCAGATCTCTGCCATATGATGCATCCAGAAATTATCCCACTCATGCCCTCCTGTCCTGTCAGGTGTGGGCAGAAAATCTGGTGGGATACAAAACTTGATGATGGTTTTAGGTGTGCCCCAGGGACACCCCAGCGTGATTAATTCATCCAGATTTTAACATCTTCTGAAACCACAGAACTTCTTCCAATTTGGGGTGTGGTCTGGCTTTAAAAAGAAAAGAAATTATATTAAAAATGGTCTTAAATTCGATAAAAGCATGAACTGCAAACTCCTCATGTTTCCAGCCAGCTCAGTGCCCCTTTTCAGCCCACTGGAAGCCACCAAGTGGAGATGAAGTTCCCCCAAGGACAGGCTCCCCATCTCTGTGGCCAAAGCCCTCAGGCTGGCACAAACCAAGGACAGCTCTGAGCAAAGATCAAACATGGTCCAGGTAGAGGCATATACAGGGAATGAACTGGAAAGCTCTAATGCAGCCTCTCTTCTTTCCCCTTTGCCTTTTCCACAAGAGCCAGGCTCGCTCCAGCCTGGAAAATTGTTTGGTTTTGCACACTTTTATTCTCAGGAGTGGCTGTTCCACTCTGAGCTGGTGCTCCTCCAGAAGAAACTGGTCCAAGGCAGACACCTCAGCTGGAAAACTCCAGCCCCAACAGCCAAAGGTACTTGGAGCTGAGAGAACATCCTATGCTATTTTTAGAAGGAGCAGGGAATTACTAGATCACTATTATGGTATACTAAACATTTACAAAGCACAGCTCAAAAAGCTGGGTTTTAAACAAAGGGAACAGATGCTCTGACAAGAGCCCTGCACACAACATTTCCTTTGCCAAGTGAGTGAAGGAAACCTATTTTTTCTTTCCTGAAGAGCCAGCTTTTAAAGGCAATGCCTAGTAAATGAGGTATAAAACTGAATCCAGACCATTCCCACTAGTTTCTTGCCTTTCCAGCAGAGCATCCTCTGGACGAGGCTTTCACTGCCAGCCAGCTGGGGAGATGCCCCCGAGGTGGAAGCACACACACAAGAAAAAACAAAGCAGTTTAAGAAGCAGTTACATTTTGCAAGCTTTTTAAACATGATTTATCCATGCTGGGTACTCCTCCATCTCGCCAGATGCTCCCAAGTGTCTGGCACTGGAGAAAAACTATAACTTTATTCCATGACATATTACTAACCTGGATGAGACTTGCACAGAAACAACTGGCTGCTGGTGGTGGAGGCAGAAAAAAAGTCAGTGGATTTCACTGCAAACCAAAAGAGACTTCAGCTGCCTTGGAGGGGTTTCACAGGAAGCTGGTTCAGTCTGCCAAACACGGATTGGAAGGGGCTGTGGGCACCCTCTCCCTCTGGAGCCATGAGGAGCAGGCACTTCCAGGGGTGACAGCCAGGAGCAGAGCCCTCCACATGTTTGGGAACAGCTGGATATGGATGGGAAGCCCCCACCTGGGCTGGGATCACCTAGCAAGGGAGGGAGTAGGAATTGGCCTCCAGCAGCTCAAGGCTTGCTGCCAAAACAGGCACATCCCTCTGGGAATGCTGGGGAGCACGTGGCTTTTATCAGTACAGACACCACTGGAAAAACCAGCACAGACACAACTGCACAACAACTGAGGGGGGAAACAGCCCTGCTTGGAGCCTGGAGAGTGGCTTGTCTGGTTTTTCCCCAGATCTGCTGGATAATCTGGCAGGAGACATTGCTCCTCACACAGCCACGCTGCTGGCAGCAGTGCACCAGGGAGGCCTGAGGGCACCTGCCAGCTCCAAAGTGGCTTTTACAAAGCATCAGCCCTTGTCACCTGCACCAGGGGCCCCAGAGAAACGTCCCTCAGCAGGAAAGGAGCTGGGAGAGACGGGCAGAGAGCTCGGTGCTCATCCCAGCCCTGCTGGATTCCGGGAGCCGGCTCGCCCAGAGCCTGCAGTGCCAGATAGGACAGAGCCCTGCTCCTCTTGGCTGAAAGGCAGAGATAAGGCTCCTGGAGTGGGAAGAAAAAGAGCTCTCCCAGCCTCGGGTTTGCAGGAGGAGGGCAAGAAGAGCACAGGAGGCAGAGGGCAGGGAAGTCAATGCAGAAAACACGGTTTTATCCATCCCGGTGGATGCAGGGCTGGCTATCGAGCAGATGCTGCTGCTGCTGCTGGAAACAGCCTTCCACTTCAATGTGGGATTCCTGCCTCTCCCAAATCCAAGCTCTCACCTTCATTCCTTGCAGATGAACAACAGGAGCACCCAGAGAGGCTGCACGCTGTGATAAAGCTCAAACAACGCCTCAGCTGACTCAAAATCAGAACTGAATGTGTTTCTGGTTAAGAGGGCAGCTTAATTTATATCTTAGAGCAGAAAAGGGGGAAAAAAAGCCTTCCTTAGCTGTGAACCACAGGGCCTGGAAACAGTCAGACAGGTTTGCTCTTCCCCCAGCACTTGTCTCCATCCCTCTCCTACGAGGCATGGGTTGATGGGTTACCTCAGAGCCTTGTTTTGAGCTGCTCTCCTTTATAATCTTCCTCTAATGCACGACTCCAGCTGTCAGTGGAAGGGGAGGGTGATTAAATCAGCTCAGGACGACTCCCTGCAGGAAGGTAGGGAGTGTGCAACACGTGTAACACAAACCTGCAGCTCATTTCAAGTTCCCTTCTCCATCCCCCTGCAAGCTGAGACAGCTTTGGCTCCCCAGCCACATGGACGTATTCCAACTGCCTGGGAAGTGGGAAGGGTTGGTCACTTACCAAAGGAAAGGAGAAGGGATTTGTGAGATCCTGAGTGATATTTCTGGTGCTGTCCACTGCTTCCTTTCACAGTCTGTGTGCCAACAATTCACCTCTGGGGTTGTGCCACCTCCAAAGGCATCTTTTCCTGCATAGATGTTCCTTGGCAAAAATAGGAAACAGCCTCTCCCTCCCAACAGGCAACAGAGCAGGGGGGAACCAAGAATCTCTTCCTGGGAAGAAATCCAGGCTGAGAGGTGTCTTGGAATTTCTCACTGACTTCAGGGAAAGGAGATTGTCACCAGATCTATGGGCAGCTCAGGGAGAAGGCCACGAGTACAGGAGCACTTACCCACCCTGCAAGTAAATCCCCTCCACTTCCCCAAACTGCCTGGACCAGACTCTCCAGACACATAAAGGAGTACAAGACACGGCTGCCAGCAGACACTGGAAATTTTACACCTGGAGACATTCCTAACTCCTATACAAACAGCACCTGGAGGGAATGCAGCGTGAAAAATGGATTTCCAGCCCTCCAAGAGCAAACCTACCTGAGGAAAGCACGAGACTGCTGCAAGCCCGCGATTCCAGAGTTGTCGTGGAGCTGAACCTGTCTCAGGTCTGGATTTTGTTCCTTATTAATCACTTTCATGGGCCTTTGCACTCTTGGATTCCAGCCTGACTGGAAGCAGCAGACACTGGAAAGCTCAGAAAGCTTTTCAAAGTGTGAGCATCCAACTCCCCGCTCTTGGAGAAGGTTTAATGCACTTCAGGTTTGCATCCGGACTGCCAGGGGCTGAGCCAAGCAGTCACCCCTCTCAGACATACAGGGTGTTCACCTGCCTGGGAGTCTCCCACCTCAAATCCAGGCTTTCAGCCTGAAGTATCTTTGGCAGAAGCAGGGCCAAGAGATCACCAGGTGCAAAGGAGCTGAGATGGTGCCCAGGGAAGACAGCAAATGACCAGGGCTGCTGATGGAAAAATCCACTTTCCATCCTTTCCCGGGGGTCTCCTATGCTCCATCACCCTCATCCTGTAATTAGATTGAGCAAAGAATGCCTGGCATTCGCTCCACAGACAGACAGAACTCAGGCAAGGTTTAGAAAGCCTCAAATAATGCCAAAAATCAAGCGTGGGCGAGCGAAGCTGCCTCTCAGCCAAAGGAGCCGGAGCGTGCACGGGGAAGAGTCTCCCTCTCCCATTTTATTCTCCAGGAGTACAATGAGGGCTATTCTCTGCTGGAAGCAGGAACCCAAACACACTCTGGTGTTTTATGGATGGAGTGCAAAGGGAAGGTATGGATTCTCCTGTGCCAGCCAGCTTCCCATAAAGCAGCCATGAGGAAGCACTGGAGCTGATCCGAGGGGAAGCTGCGGGATCGGCCTTTCCAGCTGACTGCTGCCCTCGCTCTCCCAAACCCCTCAACCAAAACCTGGCATTCACCAGGACGGGAAATGGGAAGAAAACCTCCCTCCCCACCACCACCCCTCTTCACAAAACTGCCACCCACCAAAGGCACGACCCTGAGCTTCCAGCCAGCCCTGGAACAGGGTGGCTGAGCTGGGGACAAGAGCTGCAGACTGGGTCATCAAGGGCTCAGCCTCCTCCACATAGTGTGGCATTCCCACATCTTGGATCCTGCCACAAGGGAGAAGAGAGCCAGGAGAGAGCAGGGCCCTGCCACAGAGGGCTCCTGGGCTGCTCTGTGGAGTCACAAACTGCATTCAGGTGGTCTGCTCTCAGGTATGTGACCAGGAGGCAAAAGTGAGTAAAACACTCTCTGGAGTAACTCCAAACGTTTGTCATGGATGAATCCTGAGCCAAACAGCCTTTGCCCAGGACAGTGAGTGACAACAGGGTTGTGATGGGATGACTGGAAGAAGGAAGAAGCCAGCTTGCTGCTTGGGAGACCAGAGACATGCCTTTCCTTCCCTCTCACACCTTCTGGTCACTCTGTGGTGACCAGTGACAGGAGGGGACACCAGGGAGCTGTGCCAAGGCAGGCTCAGGCTGGATACTGGGAACAGCTGCTTCCCCCAGAGGGAGCTGGGCACTGCCCAGGCTCCCCAGGGAATGGGCACATTCCCAACCCTGCCAGAGCCCAAGGAGGGTTTGTACAGCGCTGCCAGGGATGCCCAGGGTGGGAGGCACAGTCCTGCCCCTGGCACTCCCAGAGCCCAAGCCCCAAATCATGAGGACATTGGGGTGTCGTGGGCCCGTTGGATCAAGATCCAGGGAGTGACCCCACGGACATGGAGCTGATGGGAAGGGATCCTGGCAGGCTGGTGATGATGGGAGCTGCAGAAAGACCCACCCTGATGCACAGCCATGACTTTGCCTTATTGTGCATCGATTCCCCACTGCAGGAGACACAAACGTGCCTGTAGGTGGCCCAGAAACACTGGCTTATTAAAAAGAAAAAGGGAGGGGAAAAAACCCCCTCAGAATGAATGCAGCGTCTGTCACCCTTTTGCAGAATTGTTATGTTTTTTGTGTGTAGTTGGTGCTTGTTTTCCAAAGATTTACATTTTTATGCGTGTGTCACTCGCTTTTCATGCATTTGGAGACCTCGGAGCTTAGAAATTCAAAACACTTGTCAGTCACGTCAATCCTTTTGGACAAAACAGAGCTGCCACTTGGATGGATTAAAAAAACCCAAAAACCACAACAAAACAACAAACAAAACACACTTTTCTCTCAAGCTGTGACTCGGTCACCCTGCTCAATGCGGGCAAGACAATGTTCAGAAGAAAGCAAAAGGAATGATCTGAGTTTTCATACTCATCGGTGGAACTAAATTGATTAAGGTCATTTCCTAGGTAGGTTTGAAATCTTCTGCAACAATTTTTTTTTTCTTTTTTGAAAAGAAAAAGAAAAGTGTCCCCCCCTCTCCCAACAACAAAAAAAAAAAATAAAAGGGAAAAGTCACCACTGCAAAAACATTAAATCTGCTTGGGTAACTCAGAATATATGTTGGCAAGGCAACATATCTCAGCTTGAACAGTAAACCTGCTATGTCAGAGGCTCTGCCACATATGAAAGAGGCTTGGGTTTCAATATCTCATGCTGAATTTACTTCTTTTCAGCCTTTCATGGCCAAGTATTTGATGTCTCTCCTTTCACTGCTGCAATCGATAGGGTGACCTTACGCAAAAGTTTCCTGACCTTTGCTGTTGTCAGCATTGTTCTGCTAAAATGTAATTTAACTCTTTTTCTTTAGTGTGGAAATAGCACTGTACAGACAGCAAACACGAGAGGGGCTTGGGGTTTTTCTTCCCCCCTTAACCTAAAGGCAAGAGGCACCATCCATCATCAGAGCTGGCTTCAAACCAGAAGATGACAGGAAGCATCATCTGCAGAGGGTCTGGTTGGCTTCCCAGGGCTTTCTTGAACCTGATTAGTAAGTTAAAAACCCAAAAAAGCCTCACTCTGATGCTCACTCCAGTGCCATCCTGCTCAGTGTTTCAGGACTGAGGGGTCTCTCTGGATTCACATCACTGGGATGTTGGTGTCTCCTTGGTGCTATGAAGTGACAGCATTTCCTTTGGCTAAGGCCTTGCATGTATTTCCCACAATAAAAACAGAGAGATCCAGACTTCTATTAAAATTTAAAAAAAATAAAATAAAAAAGAATTGCTTTCAAACAGCAACCACCAAAGTGGCAGGAGGCCGGTTTTCTCTCGTGCCAGTGGGTGTTGGAAAGCCAGCCTCATGTTTTAGACTTACAGCTGCCTTATCCCTGCCAGGATCTTTGGGAGGCTGCTTTGAATCCCATTAAAACCCTGTAATGCAAGCACTTTTGTGGGAGCACAGTGCCCCTGTTCTCCAGTGCTGCTGTGATTCCATCTCTGGCTCTGGTGGGCATTACTCTGCATTAGCCATGCAGATGCACACACCGCCACTCACACCCGTACATTTGCACGAGATTATGGCTGAAATGCCTGAGCCTGCTTACAGAAAGCCCCATAAATCCCAGAGAGCTCCTTTGAAATCGGCAGCATTATCTCACTGTAAATCCAGGCTGTAAGGCTCTGGCTCAGACGCTCTTCAGCCACACATCCTAATGGAGCAGGGAGGCTACAAGCAAACCCAAACTGGGCTCTGCACACACCCATTCCCCCCAAACCCACTCCAGCACATCATGCCCTGCTCAGCCCCACAGCCCTTCACTTTTTAGAGTAGCAGCTCCACTCTTCTCCTGGAGACACTCTCAGAAACAAGGGCTGGGCTGTGGCAGCGCTGCCCCCGCCCCCCGTGCTCCGATATTGCTCACAGCTGAGTTATTTCTCGCTCCTTAGGAATTTTAACTGGCTTTTATGCTCAGTGAACTCGTGAAAGGAGAGTACCTAAAGTCAGCACTGAAACCACGAATTAGCACAAGGAGAAAGGGGCCAGCTGGGTGTTTCTTACAGTACATTATCTGCGTAACGCCAGAGCAGCTGATTTAGAGTCACTGTGCTGCACCTGAACGCCGCTCACGGCTCATAAAAAGGAAAGCTGTGTTTAAGGAACAATAAAGCAGCACTGCACTTTCCATGGAAGAAGAGAAATGAAGCCTTTCTCACAGAGCAGGTGTATTTTCATTTGCTCAGTGCCTGCCCCCAAGGCACGAGGAGATACTTTCACCAGAAAGCCCAAGAGATAAGCAGGAGGACTCGCTCAAGATTATGGATTATGTTTGCTTTGTATTCCTCTTTCCAGTCAAGCTTTAACACAGTGAGTTTGACCTCCTGGAAAAGGTAAGACCTGAATCCCCATGGACAGGGGTGTCAGAGGAACAAGGGGGATCCCCAGGCATAGGAAGCCACAAAGCCACAGCAGGAAGAAGCAGGGACCCTTCATCAAACAGAATCACAGAATCATTTTGGTGGTCTGGGAGGTCTTTTCCAACCAAGACCAACCTCTGCTTAATCCCCACCTTGTCACCCAGCCCAGAGCACCAAGTGCCACATCCAGTCTTTCCTTGGGGGGAAACCTCCAGGGATGGGGACTCCATCACTCCCTCGGGCAGCCCCTTCCAATGCTTAACAACTTTTTCCATGAGGAAATTCTTCCTGAACACCCCAAGCTCCAGGCTTGGGACATTTGGCCAAACAAAGTGAGAGCAGCCATCACATCAATCCCTCTAAGTCACAGTCACATCACAGAAGACACCTGTTTTCACTCACCTGCTATGTGGTGATCAGTTCCCTCATTTCAGCCTCCAAGGAGTCCAGATCCACACTTTGGGGTATTCTGCCACACAGAAGAAAAGCTTCTAGAACACAGACGAGTTTTTAGCTATCACACCTTTGTCAGTTTGATTTTTGAGGATTTTTAGCATGAAACCAAAGTCCTAACAAGAAATACACAACAATTACAGACTCTATCCCTCCTGTTCCCCTGCATTGTTCTGCCCTCCACCCCTTTCCCATCCTCTGCCCACTACCCCCCTTTCCCGGAGTCATGGCCACCTCAGGGCCACTCAGCAGTGCCAATCCCTGGAGAGAACAGTGTTCCCAACACTTCCCAAACTGCTGGTGAGGGGGGTGCTGCCTCCCAGCTCCACTCGTCCTTCCAAGGGACAAGGTGAGTCCTCAGCTCCAGGTTTTCCCATCAAGGAGCTGGAAAGGATCCATGCATGCACACTGACAGCAAGGGTCATGGTGCTGACCTTTCCCTGCTCCCTGTCTGACCCTGCTCTTGGAAAAGGCACCATCACACCACGATTCACCTCCCAAGGAAGAGGCCTGGAGGCTTTATCAGTGTGGTTGGAGCAGCAGCTCTGCAGGATCTCCCTGACACTCAGCACCACCCAGGCCATGTGCAGGGCTGACGCCGCTCTGTGAATACCAAACTGCAGAGGGAAAGGAAAAAAAACAAAATTTCCGTGAGTTTCTGCCAGTGTAAAGCTACAGCACCACATGAGAACAACGCACTGCCTGAGAGGGAACCCAAACTGAAACAGTTCTGCTGCTCTAAAATGAGCAACACCCTGCAGGTGGGCAGGAGCAGGATGCCAGAGCCATATCCAGCACCTTTGGGGAGGACACAGCTGCACACAGGGATGCTGAGGGAAGGGAAGCAGTGCCCAGATAAAATGGGGGATTCATTTCTCAGCATTAACCAAATTCAAGTGTCAGCACACGACAGAACTTTCCTTGCATTTTGGCAGCATCTTAAGGTTTACAGGAAGCTCAAAATACCCACGGTGTACAAGAAGCATCAGCACAAAAAGCTTTGCCTGCACTCCATCCTGACAGCTTCCCTGCAACCAGAAATCCTTCTTCTTTGGGGATTTCTCCCCATTTGGGAACGGACCGGTGCTTTTTTAGCAACACCAGCACGAGGAAGGGATGGCTGGCTCAACATCTGTTTTTACAGGATGACCTGTGAGGAGGCAGTGATGTGTAGAAAGCAAAATACAGTCATTCCCAAATTGTTGGGCTGTGGGGATGCCAGAGGGATGAGGGCATGCTTGGACTGAACAGGAATTTAAGTGGAGCAGCAGACATGGCTGGGAGACATCGCTGATTTGACATTGAATACCTTGTCCTGAGGTGAACACCACCACCATTCAAGTCCACCACCATTCAAGCTTAAAAAGCTCCACTTGAGGCATCCCACAGCGCCTGGATCCTGCCCCACGCTCGGACACCATGGCCCTGCAAATCCACAACAAAGGGAAAAAGAGATAAAAAGGGATTTAGTGCTGTCAGGACCGCTCACCCCCCAGCTCCACCGCCAGCAAAAACCACAGAGGGCTGAACCTGGATTAGTCCAAATATCCGCTCCATCTGCACACTTCCGTATTTCCCTTCCCTGTGTTTATTTCTAAGCTACAAACACAGCTTTCCATCATCCCTAGCAGCTTGTACCCTATAAATCCATCAGTTTTACCTTCCCCACCAGCACAGACCCACTCCTCCCACCCCTTCCCTGCTCACCATGCTCCAGTGCCATCTCCCATTCCTCCATCAGTTCCTTCTGGCCACCAAACTCCAGGAAAGCTCTGACTGATCTGTCTGCTCCTGCACCAAAGGCCAGAGGGTGGCCTTGAGATTCCTCCTTTTTGGCTTTATTTTTCTTTTTTTTTTTTCTCCTCCCAGAGGAGAAGGCTGGCAAGTCAAACCACTGGCAGGCAGGGGTATTTTCTTTTTTCTCGGATCTTTATTTTACAAAAATAACTTACAAATAGAGACAACTCTCAGCAGTAAGATCACTCACTCTGTGCAGGAGGATACAGCCTGGTGAAGCAGGGGTGTGGGAGTTAAGGACTCTGACAATACTGTTAATTTTAACATGATGGCAGCTATATTACACTACATATATTTCATGCTCCAGCATGTGGGTGTGACACCACATAAAGCCACGGTCCGTAAAGTGTGCCAGCCAGGGAGGATGCTTCCAAGAGATCATTCCATCCTATTTATCAGCATCCTCTTGGAGCCAGACGGCCACCTAACACACAGACTTACAGCACTCTGGATACACTCATCAGCAATATACTTCAAATACGTGATAAAAATAGATTTAACTTTCAAATACACTTGCATAAGGTACACCAAGAGGCAGAAAATAAAGTCTCAAGCTTTTAAATACAACACACACTATATATATAAACAAATACAAGGAGACAAGAGGGAATCAAGACGTGGAAGGAGAAGCTTATTATCCCTGTTATCTATGGTACACAATGGCTTTGTCTGCTAGGAAGTCATTTCCATTTGCATAGCGTTGTTGAGGAGTCCACACTGGGCTAGGAGGAGAAAAGGTTTTCATTTTGGTACCACTTCCACTTTGCAACTGATCCTACTCTTAAATTAGGCTTTGTCCTCTCTTTTTTGTAGGCTGGAATTCACGCCCCGTTTGTAACAAGCACATTGAAAGGAAGGGGTCAAAAACAATCAAACAAACAAACAATAAACAACAAACCTTAACACAACAAAAACCCCACATCAGGTCAGAGAGTCAAGGGAGTTTCTTTCTGGGGTGTCAGTCATTTGGCATTTTGCTCCAGAGCTGAGTACTCTGCTTCTGACACCCTGGAGGCGTCGATGAGTTTAGTGAGGCCAGTTTTGGCAGAGTACTTGAAAATGAAGGCTTTCATGAGCTCGTATCTGTAGTTGCGGTTGATGAAGCTGTACAGGATGGGGTTGACGCAGCAGTGCACCAGGGAGAAACACTGGGTGACATGGAGGGTGGCATAGAGGAAGTTCTCCATCTGGCAGCTGAAGGGGATGAAATGAAGGCTGTAGAAGATGTCCAGCAGGACGGCCACGTGGTAGGGCAGCCAGCACACCAGGAACACCACGACGTAGGAGAAGATGATCTTCCCGTTGCTCTTCCGCTCCTGGTCGCTGGAGGCGGAGATGCTCTTGGCGAGGAGGAAGTAAAACACGGCGATGACGGGAAAGGGGATGAGGAAGCCCAGCACCACGGAGATGAGCTCCATGCCAATCAGCCACTCCTTGAAGCTCTCCTCGGGGTAGACGGGCCTGCAGTAGGTCTCGTTGCTGGAGGAGACCGTCTTGAGGTAGTAGGTGTCCGGGAGGGAGGCGGAGAAGGCCAGCAGCCACACCAGGATGCAGATGCAGCGGCGGATGATCTTCTTCTTGCGGCTGCTGGAGTTGGTGAAATAGGCGACCGACAGGTAGCGATCCACGCTCATGCAGGCCAGGAAGAAGATGCTGCTGTACAAGTTGATGGAAAATATCAGGTGGGTTATCTTGCACGTGATCTCGCCCATGTGCCACTGGTTGTGCTGGACAAGCGAGACGACCCACACGGGAAGGGTGATCACGACACACAGGTCGGCGATGGCCAGGTTGAAGATGTACAGGTGGGTTTCATAGCCCGTCATCTTGGCCTGCAGGTTGACCCACACCACCACCGAGTTGGCCACCAGGCCTATGACGAAGATGAAGATGTAGAAGAAGGACAGAGTGTAGAGCAGGGCGCTCTTGTTGAGCGTGCCGGGGCATGTCGTCGCGTCCACCGTGATGCACTCGCCGTTGCTGCATGTCCAGTTGATCTCCGTCAAGTTGGCCGTCTCCAGGAAATCCAGGATGGAAGTCAAGTCGAGCGCGCTCATGGTCGCTCAGATTGGGCTTCAAACAACCTAAGGGCAAAACAGGATTGGGAGAAATGACGTAAATTAGGGAGCTATTTCTGCTGCTGTGTCACACCGGGACGCGCTGCTTTAGTGACATCCCGCTCCTGCCGGGCACCTTCCACTACAGCGCTCCGTGGAATAAAACAACCACGGCAGCAAAACCCATCTCCTGACTAAAGAGGAGCAGCACCAGATTTTGCGTGATTCCTCCTTCTCTTCCAGCTCACATCTGACATCATCAGCTTGGCTACGGTCCCCGGGTGTGAAATCTGCAAAGTACACCGTGGCCAAATAAATGTCAGGCGACTAAATCTGTCTCCTCCAGCATAAATGATGGTCCTATCGCTTCCAGCAGGGGAATCTTTAAGCCATTTTATCTGCACTCCCTCAAGCACAGTAGAATCGATCTGGCTGATACACAGTACCGTAAAACATTTACCACAGGCTCTGGTCAGCATCTCGTCAAGCCCAGCTACAGCTGCATTAGGTAGAAGTGGGGAACTAAGGGGCTTTGTACCCCTATCCAAACTTAAATTGAAATTCTGCTCCATCCTCCCTTCCCCCCTTCCCTGGAATTCTATTTTACAGAGTATCCCCCACATTTAACAATTATTACACGGCGTTGAGAAAAGAAAAAAACATCTGAGCTTGACCGCTGTGTATATCTGCTGGGCTTAAGTTTTCTTTTTAGAAGAGTGGTTTGATTTCAAAACACTCCCCCATCGTGGCTGGCTCCACAACCGCCTCCTTTCCACCCTTTCCCTGTTCTACATCTACTTTTGCTGCCTCTCCAGTGCTTTCTCCTACCTGCAGGCAGTGGACAAACCAACCTATTAACTTCTTCACCAGCAGAAAGAAAAGGCCCATCAGACCTTAACGGCTCACACAAAACCCCAAGTGGGGCTGCTAATTGCCCTTGTGCTTTTGGGGTGGCATAAAAATGCTGTTCCCCCTCCCTGGGACCCTCACAGGACCCTCAGTACCACCCCCAGCCACAGGCCTGTGCCCACCACGCTTCAACCAGGCCAGGTTTGGAGCACAGGATCCAGCCTGGGACTGGATGCCAAAATAAAGCTGCAGAGATGAGTTTCCAAGGGATGGATCCTTGTTCCCTCATGGCTTCACCTGAGCTGGACCATCAGGTCACCCAGCCCACCCATGGACCCATCCAGCATCCCCAACAATGGTCACCTTGCTCTGCCCCATGATCACAGCCCCAGAAGGAGAGGGACCAGTCTGGGGCAAAGCCAGTGTGACCAAGTGACCAGAAAGCAATAGAGGATCTCAAACTATCCCTGACCCCACCACAGGATCTCTTGGTAGGGCTTCCAGGAGCACAGAGCAGAGGTAAGCAGGGAAGAGGAGGTGTTGAATATCCTCTTCTCACCCCCTCTCCCCAAAAAAGGGACCTTGATTGACACAGCACCTCTTCTTCTCCATCTGCATAATTGGCTCTTCCCAAAGCTCCCACCCTCCTGCCTGTCAGGGACAGAGGCTGCGGAAGAGAAGGGAGATAAGGGGGGAGATTACCCGAGAGGACTCAAGGCACTATTGTCCCACAGAGGGGAAGCTGGTGGCACTAACAATGAGGGGGGCCGTGCACACATTCAGGGGAGATCAAATCTCTCCACAAACAGGCCCAAATTGGCCCCGTGAGGAGATGTGGCCTATGGCTTTCATCCTGCTGGCCTGATGAAAGACGGGGCCGAGATTCAAGCCAAATTAAGCGCGGATTTTGCTAAAACACTGGCTAAGGAAGGGGCTGAGACAGCGGCAGCTCTCCATCCTGCATTAGCCGATCCTGTGCTCCTCTCGGGAAAGCAGAGAGTGATTTAACCCCCACCATGCAGGGCAGAAGGGCTGATCCTCCCCCCCGTGGGACACTGAGAGCTGCCAGTACCACCCTGGTGCTGCAGGCAGCGGGGCTGGATGCATCCCCCTGGATGTTCACTTCATCCTGGGACAGAGGGATGGGGCTCCTGCCAGACCTCACCCACGGTCCCACTGCATCCCCAGCACACTTTGCAAGACTCTCACACACTGGGAGAAGCAGCACCATCCCAAAGGCCCTGTACCTCAAACCCCTGCAGCAATTAAAGCAAACTCCCTAAAAGCCACAAAACTTCCAGCTCCATAGCACAGGCCACCAGCTCCTGCTGGCATTTGGGGGCAGCAGGAGGAACGCAGCAGGAAGAACACCCAGCTACACCCCACAGAAGTAGCATGGGTGGGCCAGGGCTCCTCTGGAAAGGCACATGGTCTAAAACAAGAGGAACAGGCTCACTCCACATCCCAAGACTCCAACTCAGGACGGGACAGTGACCACCCAGCACCAGCAAGCCTCCAGCGCATACCTCACGGAGAAGAAACTCAAACCCGGCCACGGGCTGTCAGATTCCGACAGAGAGGCAGCAACAGGGCAGCAGAGAGCCCTTGAGGCTGGGGCTCACACCGCTGCTGGGGACACCACAATCCAGCTGCTGGCTCAGAGCCCCCCTGGGGGTGTTAGGGAGCACGAAGGATGCTCGGCCCGATCCCAGCCCGCCTGCACTCCGAGAGCACGGCTGCTGCACACACGTGCATCCATCTGCCTGCGCCTTTCGCATCCCCAGCGCGGCAATAAAAACCCGAAACCCAGCCGGCCTCCCAGGCTCCAGGGCCCGCCGGGGAGGAAGGAGGGCTGTGCTCACAGATTACAGCCCCATGAACCGGGCTGTAGTCTGGGATTAGCTGCTGTAACCCGAGCTCCGACTCCCACCCAGATTAGCAGGGAGGTACGGGGGGGAACCCACCAGACAAACTCAATAAAGCCACTCCGTACTCCTAGAAAAAAACACCTTCAGCGCTCTCTGCAGACAGCACAGCATTCGAAAAACTCGCGAAAGAAGCTGGGACTGAAATTTTTGTCAACAACGCTGCAAAACTCCTGCGGGCCATCACCCCTTCACCTGGCAGGCACGAGTGCTGAGTCCAGCCGCTGCTCGTTTACAGGAGTTAGGGCATGAAGGAAAGGACATGCACCCCAAATCCTGCCCCAGACACCCAGAGCTGTCCCTGGAGCTGATGCAGGCTGCAGGATCGCACCGTCCCCACCCGCTTGCACCCGCTGCAGGCTGTGACACCGTAAACAGGCACCAGCATCCCTGCCCGGGAGGGCAGCCCAGCACGGCACAAACCCTCAACAACCGGGGAGCTTTCCAGAGCATCCCACAGCCCGCTCCTGCCCGCACTCAGACCTGCCTCCCCACTGCTCAGGGCTGTGGGCAAGCCGGGCTTTGCCCTTCCCAAAGGGAGGAGGAGATGAGCCATGCCAGGAAAAGGCAGGAATGCCGGGCAGGCTGTCACTCGCACACCTTCACCCTTCCCGTGCCCTGGCTCTCCCGCATGAGGAGGTGGCCACCACAAGAGGACAGCCATGCCCGCAAGGCGCTCTGCGAGCCCGAGCCCGGCACATTCAAATTCTCCCGCAGTTCCGAGCTGAAGACACAAACAACACCGGCGGGGGCAGGAGCGGAGCCGAGGATGGCACCCGGGCACGCAGGGGCACCCACAGGGCAGCGGTGCCTCTCCGAGCTGCCCCAGAGCCTCCCGCCACGGGAAATCCCGCCGGGGGCAAGAACAGGCTCCCCCCACCCACAGCGAGCCCAGAGGGACGCGACGGAGCCGGGGGAGGCTGCGAGCGCTCAGGGGGGCCGGGCCGGCCGCCGTGTGAGCGCACACGGGTCCCGCAGCCCCGGCCCGGCTCTCCCGGGGCCGTCCTTACCTCGGGGCCTGGCGGCAGCGCTGAACAGCGAGTGAGCCCAGCCCCGCCGCCGCCTTATATCGGCCGGGAGGGGAGCCCGCCTCCCGGGGGCGGCTCCGGCGGGCCCGGCTCCCATCGGCCCAGCCCCGGCACGGCCGCAAAGCCCTTCATTCCAGCCCCGGAGCGGCCGGAGAGCACCTCAATGCAGCCCCGGCACGGCCGGAGAGCACCTCAGCCCAGCCCCGGCACGGCCGCAAAGCCCTTCATTCCAGCCCCGGAGCGGCCGGAGAGCACCTCAATGCAGCCCCGGCACGGCCGGAGAGCACCTCAGCCCAGCCCCGGCACGGCCGCAAAGCCCTTCATTCCAGCCCCGGAGCGGCCGGAGAGCACCTCAATGCAGCCCCGGCACGGCCGGAGAGCACCTCAGCCCAGCCCCGGCACGGCCGCAAAGCCCTTCAACCCAGCCCCGGCACGGCCGGAGATCGGCTCAGCCCAGCCCCGGCTCGGATCGGCCCCGGGCCCGCCGGGTGTGCAGGAACGGGAGCGAGGGGTGCGGGCACACGGGGTAGGAGAGGAGGGGATACCGGGACGGGGGGCACAGAGAAGGAGGGGAAAGGGAGGAGAAAGAGAGAGGGAAAAGCGGGGAAAGAGAGAAATGGGAGCGAGGGGAAATGAGAGGGAGAGAAATAGAGAGAAATAGAGGGAGGAAATAGGAGAGGAAAAGTAGGGGAGAGGAAAGAAAAACTAGGGAAAAGGAGGGCAAAAAAGAGGGAAGACGAGGGAGAAAGAGGGGAAGGAGAGAAAAAGCAGAAGAGGAAAAAAGAAAAAGAAAGGAGAAAAAGAAAAAGAGGAGAAAGGAGAGAAAAAAGCAGAAGAAAAGGGGGGGAAGGGAGAAAAGGAGCAATGGGAGGGAAAAGGAGAGAAAAAGAGGAGAGAGAAAAAAGGGAGGAAGGAGAGAGAAAAAAGAGAGGAAGGAGAGAAAAAGAAGAGAAAAAGAAGGGGAGAAGAAGCAGAAGAGAAAAAAAGGAGAAAAAGGGAGGGAAAAGGAGAGAAAAAGAGGAGAAAGGAGAGAAAAAGAGGGGAAAGGAGAGAAAAAGCAGAGAAGAGGAAAGAAAAAGAGAAATAAAGGGAGGAAAAAGGGGGAAAAGAAAAAGTGGAAAATAGAAAAAGAGGGAAAATGAGAAAAGGAGAAAAAAGAGAAAAATTGAAAAAATGGGACAGAAAATGAAGAGAAGAAAAAGAGAAAAGTAGAGAAAAGAGACAGTAGAAAAAGACAGGGAAAGATAGAAAAAGTGAAAGAAGAGTAAAAAAAAAAGTGGAAAAAAGAGAGAAAAAGAAAAAGTGGAAAAAGAGAAAAAAGTGACAAAAGAGGGAAATTAGAAAAAAAGGAGAGAAAAGAAAAAGAGAAAAAGGATAAAAAATACAGAAGAAGAGAGAGAGTAGAGGAAACAGGGAGGGAAGGAATATTTTAAAAGGTGAAAAAGCAGAAAACAGAGGTAAGAAAGGAAAAAAAAATTAAACAGCACATCTCTAGTTGTTTCTATTTTGATTTGTTTTTTCCCTGCCACAATAAGATATTGAGGTAGACAAGGCAAGGGCAGGCAGCAGATCCTCACCTCTGCTCTCTCCCCAAGGGCATGAAACACTAAGACCAAGGAAAAGCAACAAGAAGCTGGGGAGTGCCTGACTCCAAGTGCAAATCCCCGTAATCCTATATCCACGGGCAATTAACAGAGCAAGGGGGAATGGCTTCAGACTGACAGAGAGTAGGTTGAGATGGGATATTGGGGAAAAAAATCTTCCCTGGGAGGGTGATGAGGCCCTGGCACAGAGAAGCTGTGGCTGCCCCCTCCCTGGAAGTGTTCCAGATCAGACTGGGTGGGGCTTGGAGCAGCCTGGGATTTTGGAAGGTGTCCCTGGCCATGGCACTGGAGGGGCTTTGGGGTCCTTTCTGGTTTGGTTGCCAGAGAGCAAGAACAGAGGGATGAGTCTCCCACCATGCCATGGATGGAAAGGGTGGGATGTAAGGAGCCTCCTCTCTTCCTGACCCCCCCACTCTCCCTGGATGAGCTCCTCCCAACTCCACAGCTGTCCGTGAGCAAAGTGTTTCAGCATCTGCTGGAATTCCGAGTGCTCGCCCAAGTCTGTGGATGTTGGTGGGATCGAAGCACGGTGATGTCAGAGAGAGGTTTAGGTTTAAAAATAAGCATGGACTGAAGAACTTGGCTAAATCAGGCTCTGAAAGTCTTAGGGAGGAAAAAAAAAAAAAACAAACAAAACCCCAACAAACTAAAACTAAACAAAACTAAAGGCACTCTAGCAGCACTCTGGTCACTCGGCCAAAAAAGCAAGTGGAAGTGGTTTTGCCTTACTTGGTGTGCCAGAAAATAACCCCCAAAAAGTGCAAATTCTTCCAGAGCTCTCCAAAAATACCAGCCAGCACCTGGTTGTCTACGAGTGGCAGGCAACCTTCCCTTTCCTGCATTTTGCCAAGGGCAGAGCCCTTGCTGCCCTCTCCAGGTTCCTCCTTTCAGGTGTCATTTTAAAGGGAACAGGTTCCTCACAGGAGAGCCGGGGCCATTTCCCTTTTCATTACAAAAACAAGATTCTGCTTGGTGTTCAGGCATTGAAAACCTGCACGATACAAAACCACCTCCCTAGAACAGAGCAAGCAGAGCTGGGAACCTCAGATAAAATCAGCAGAAGGTCAAGGTGCTGCCTGCTTGCCATGATTGATTGCAATCTGCCACCAATCCAAGCAGGTGATCCAAGAGATGTGACTGCAGACTGCAGTTGCTGTGGCCAGCAGCTCCTTGGAGATGCAGCTGTCCAGGTGATCCATCACTCACTGAAACGAGACAGGCTGGCAGAACTGGGATTGTTCAGCCTGGAAAACAGAATGTTCTGGGGAGACCTTAAAGTGCCTTCCAGGGCCTGGAGGGGTTCCAAGAGGGCTGAAGAGGGGCTTTGGATAAGGGGAAATAGCTTCCCACTGCCAGGTTAGATGGGATATTGGGAAAAATTCTTCCCTGTGAGGGTGCTGAGGCCCTGGCACAGGGTGCCCAGAGCAGCTGTGGCTGCCCCTGGATCCCTGGCAGTGTTCAAGGCCAGGTTGGAGGGGGACTGGAGCAGCCTGGGACAGTGGAAGGTGTCCCTGCCCATGGCAGGGGGTGGCACTGGATGATCTCTAAGGTCCCTTCCAACCCAAATCTAAATTTTATGACTTAGGAAAGCAAAGCTCTGCAGTTTTCACTCCTCTGTTATGGAGGAGTCTGTGGCAAAATGTCAGTGTTGGGCAAAATGCAGCATTGAGAGCCAGATAATTTTATTTAACCGCTTTGGTTCCCATTTATATTTTGTTTAACTGCCTGAACTACAGCAATATGTTCTTTTTTCTTTCTCCAAAAGCACAAGTTTTTACTAATGGGGGTAGGGGAGAGAAAAAAATCCTGAATTTCTCCCAGTCCTCACAGCCTTTCCCTATTGCCTTTGGGAACACAGGCTGGAAGCACCCTCCCTTTCTCTTAAGGCTTCCCTTTGCAGCTGGGAGGCAGATGGAACCTGACACCCAGCCCTGCTTACTCAAACCAACAGAGAAATCAGAAATAAAAAGTAAAAAGCTCAAGTTGGCAGCTTTGAGCGCTGGGAAGACACGGGTTTGGGAGTAAGAGGGAAGGGCAAGAAAGCAAAGTGCAGATTGTGTTGGGTGGGGCAGCAATGGGCTGGAATAGACTCTCGATGAGGAAAGCAAGGGGAAGAGAGCAGGGAGAAGCTGCCTCCTCCCACTGCGGGGCAGGAAAGGCTCTTGTGCTCATGGGCAGCTCCAGGAAACCAGAGTCCTCCTCTGCACAAGGATGGAGCCAGCCAGAGCTGCCCCAAGCTGAGGAAGCTGCTCAGGGGCTGAGAGACTGTGGCAGAAAGAAGCTGACCTCTTAAAAGTGAAGCAAAGAGGAAGAGAAATGCACGGAGAGGCTGCCAGGGCAACCACAACCCATCCTAGGGCAAGGCTCCTGCTTCCCCTAGCTTAGCCTAAACCACTAAACCAAGCAATAAAAGATAAAGCACAGCTCAGGACTTCCCTTCCTCCTCCACACCAGCCACCTGTTAGTTTGAATGTTCATGAGATATTATATTTTTATTGCAAAAAAAGCCATTCAGGGGCTGGTTTCCCTCTCTGCTGCAGCTCCAAGGCTGCATTTTCAGCTTCAGTACCACAACAATAAGGACCAAATTGAAGAGGAAGATTTCCCAGCATCAAGCTGAGCTTCTTGGGCTGTCACAGGCCTCCAGCATCTGCGGTTTGAGGCAGCACAGGCTGAAAGCTTTGTGAGAAGCTGCCGGGAGAGATCTGTGTTTTGCAGGCCCTGTCCGGCCCGGGGACGCTGCCGTCAGCCCTCGCCTCCTGACAGGTGACAGTGAGCAGCTCTGATCCAGAGAGACAGCTCAAGGCACACGGTGCTTCACGTGGCCTTCTTCAGCTGGGCCACCCAGGCTCTTAACCATTCTCTGCCTCTGTCCACCCAAAGACAGAGTCACAGAATTGCTCGGGCTGGAAAATGCTTCCGAGAGCGATGAGTCCAACCTGTGAGCGATCACCGCCTTGTCACCCAGCCCAGAGTGGGGAGTGCCACTTCAGGCATTCCCTGGGCACCCCAGGGGTGAAGGAGAGAGAGAGACACAGCAGGAGAAAGGTTTAAGGCCTGGTCTACCTGCATGGCAGGGCATTTTCTGTCAATCTCAGCAAGCTTTCCCAAAGCCAAGCAATAATACGGAGACAATTCCAGCAGGATCCACTGAAGAAAGGGCTGGCAGAGCAATCAATTTGCTATTTTCAATGCAATGAGAGCTTTCAGGAGAAATCAATTGGTGGTGGAATTAGGAATATGACCTGTGTAGCCAGTAATTACAGAAGATGGGTCTCCCCTTCACAGCTCATTTCCATCTTACCCTTTCCACTAAATAAAGGTGTTACCAATGGATGTTATTTGCTGCTTCATAATCTGCTGTCAGAGGCATTACTGCCATTTATTTGAGAGCGTGCCAGAATGTGACCATGAGGAGGATAACGTCAAACCCTGAGCCAGAAATCCTGCCTGGGGCAGCTAAGCAGGCAGCAGAGAAGATTTTTTCAGAGACATTGGTTTTTACATAAATATTATTCAAAACCTTCTCCTGTCCTCGCGGCGCACTCTCAGATTAGCAGTGAGACGTGAACGTGGTAGGTTTTGACAGGAGCCATGCTATGGAAATCTGCATCAGCAGCAAGTGGCAGGCTGGGGACAGAGAGAGGAAAGCAAGGAGCTGGGATTAGGATGATGGGATCCCCCCCACCTTTGCTTGCTTCCATGGGAAAGAGCCCTGCGAGGTGTAAAACAGCTAAATGTTACAGGCCGGTAAGAAATAAAAAATTCATTAAATCATAAATCTTTTGGAAAGGGGATCTACTGGGGAGATTATATTCACTTCTCATGGACATATTAATCCAACGGTGGCATATCATATTGTTCTCTGCAGGGGAAAAAAGACATACTGTTTTAAAGTCTGATATTTGGAGCGGTCCTTGAGGAAGGAAAGCAAACATAACCTTGGCAAGGAAAAGCGAGTGCATGAGCACCGAGGAAGGGACATTAAACGCAGGGCCCAAGTTCCAGCTGCTCAAAGTCAGCGTGGTTTGACTGCAGCTCTTGGAGCTAAGCCCATGCATGGGAGCTGAGAGTGAAGGTCACCTCCATTTAGCCACAACTCCTTGAAAATGTTAAGTAAGTGAATACAAAGGGTAATTTTTTGCTGTGAACAGTCACTGTTTGCCCACCAGCAAACAGGTGAGAAGACAAAGGCTTTACAGCTGCTTTCATCTGATGTTTGGTGGTTGGGAACTGTGTGGTCATCTCCTTCTGGATTGCTTCTGGCTCAGCAGCGGGAATTGCCGAGCTCTCCCGGCTCTCAGTCCAGCCAGGCACTCAGGATCTGGGGAGAACTCAGTAGCCAGCTGCAAAACACGGGCTCTCCAAAGCTCTGCTCCAGCTGCTTCCCAGCCCAGGCTGGGAGGGCTCCATTCTCCAGGAGGCTCCAGTGGCATGTGCCAGGTGCTCCTGCTGCAGATCCAGCCCCATCTCCTGCCTGAATTGCACCACGTGGAGGCAGATAAAGCCCTGCCTCCCTCAAGAGGCCTTTCTTGGCAGACACCTTGCACACAGCAAGGTCTCCCCACAAAGGCAGCTTCCACGGTGTGGGGTGGGACTGGCCCTTCCACAGGCATGGTCACACTCCACCTTTGGCTTCCCACCTGTCTCCTGACCACACAAATCTTGTAAAGAGGAGCACCCCTGCTCCCTTTCTTCCTCCCTACCTGTCTCCTGGAGCGTATCTTTCCTCAGAAGAAACCTGTGGATTGTAGGAAAAACACCTCACGGAATACCTGCAGGAAGGTTTTCAGCAAACACACAGCTCAGTGTGCAGTAAATGCTCGTGCCCATGGCCTTCCCCTGTGCTAACTCACCATCCAAAGGAGTTTATTCCAGAGGGACAAGGGGAGAGGACAGCTCAAGCTCCCCACACCAGATAACAGGGACAGCTGAGCGGCTCTTGCGCTGTAAAACAATCAATGCCCGTTTGACCCCGTCACACTCTCAGCCAGCCCGGGCACAGATAACCCAACCTGAGCTGTCAGAAAAGATGGGATTTGCTTATCAATCGGACTGCATGGACCACTCTGCCCAGGAGAGCTCCTACTCTCCTCCTTCCCTTTGCCTGGCTGTCTCACTGGCAGCTCTCCCCACATCCATCCCAACGAGGTGTGAAATTTGAGGCATCACCGAACTGCACACGGGGCTGTCCCTAGGTAATTGCACGAGATAAAAGGAAAAGATAAAATAAAAAAGGGCTGATGAAACATTAACCACGAGCAGGCAGAACAACAAAGGCAGCACACCTGGACCACAAAGACTTAATGCAGCATTAAGTCAGCTGGACCTTAGTTGTGTATTTGCCCTGTGGATTCAATACCTCCTTGAGATGGAAAACAGGAATAAGGCCCTACTTTTTTTCCACACCTGGGCCAGGCTCCTGGTTGAAACAGGCAGTTCATACCAGACAAACACTTGGACTTTTAATTTCTGCTGCTGAAGTCCTTAGCAATGGCTTTAGGTTCAAGGCACACTGGCAGCAGCTCATAGCCCAAAACCATAGGAAGTCAGAGAGGTTTTAAACTACTCAAATTATCCAATGTGAGCATGAGATGGAGGCAATGTGGGCTTTAACTTCTGTCCAGGGCCCCTGGAAAGTTAATCCTAGCTGATTACACCATTTCTTTTTTTTTCTTTTTTCTTTTTTTTTTTTTTTTCCCATAGAAGAAATAAACAGTCTTTTGTACCAAACATAAGGCTGCCTTATTTTGGAGGAAGATTTATCACCCAGGCTAAATCCATGAGTTCATTCCGGTTTTGTCCCAAATCATCAAAGCAGCGTTTTACACTTCAGGACAGCATCAGCTGGTTCTGCCTCTGTGCCAGGCAGTTCCCAAAAGACATCCCGCTTTTCCTTACGGAAAATAACAAAAGAATGCAGCCCATCTCACCAGCTGCCTAAAGCCTGCAGAGCAAATTCCACGCAGGCATGTCAGAGCCACGCAAACACATCCGTGAGGACTGGCTTCCCTGCACACCACCAACACCAGCAGGGTGTTGAGGCTCGGAGCAACCTGGAAGATGTCCCTGCTTGTGGCAGGGGGGTGGAACAAGGTGAGCTTTACTGTCCCTTCCAGTCCAAACCATCCTGGGACTGCGTGGTGTGATACTGCTCAGTGAAGGGAAGTGACTGATGGGTGACAAATCTGCTGAAATCAGGATTGCTCAGTGCCTTCCCTGCACCAACAGGGGCTCTCTTGTACTGAGCCAAAACCTTGAACTCATTACAATGTCACTCTGTCTTTGCATCCCATATCCTGTGGGGGAATCTTCTGGGAATGTATTTTGGTTCAGACTTGGGTCAAGGAGAGTTGACTTGACCTGAAAATAAATCCAGGCGATCTCGAGCTGAAGAGCCATTGACTACTGTTTGCAATACAATAAAGTGAGCAGATCAAACTCGGCTGAAAGCCAGGGTTAACATAAATCCAGGAAAAAGGAGGAACAAGAAGATTCATTCACCACCACGACAAAGGGGACATTTTTTACGTTGGCACAGTTCAGAGCAGCAGCTGAAAAGCCCTTCCCAGGCAGCATTTTTAGTGCCCCATATGGTGTGTGCTGTTTAGCTGTGCTGGTATCTCCAACAGACTGGCAGCAAGATAAGAGTCACACCACTCGGATGTGTGTGAAAAAGGGGTTGTGGGATTTTTTTATTTTTTTACCATTCTTAACGTCACTAGCAGGAGTTCCTCTGCTTGCACACAGGGCAGCTTTTGTGAGAGGTATTTTATATGGATCCCCAAGGAAGGGTCCCAGTGGCCGGGCTCTGAGCTCTATTGTGTGCACGTGTGGGTAATAACGCTCTGCAGCTTTGGCTTTACAGGCCAGGTTGTACTCACTGCAGCTCCAGGATGAGCTCCTGGCTCACTGTACCACCATCTCCAGTGAAGTTAGCCTTTCTCCTCTTCCAGGAGCTGTCAAAATGGCTGTTGGATAAAGCAAGTCTTGATCCAGCTGATAATTCCCAGATCCTACCCACACTGCAATACATCCTTCAGAAAAAGTGGACATCCCCCCTCCTCCTTCCCAGGCCTCAGCTCCAGAGTCAGCAGCTTGATCCACCAGCTCTTTGCCCACAGCACAAACCCCACTCAGCAAATCTTCCAGCTCCTCAACGAGGCTGGCTGTCCAGCAAACACTCAGGAGGACCCTCTGCCCACCCAGCAGCACAAGCACAGTAATTTGGCCATTTTTCCAAAGTTCCAACTTTATCAGCAGAGCTGTCCCACAGGGATCTAATGAATGCATCCTGCAGAACGAGCTGTGGGTAATGACAACCTCTAGTGATGCTTGGACATCCCCTTTTTCTGTCCCTGCTAAGCCTCCTCAGAGCTCTCCTGGCACAAGCTTTTGCTCGTTTCCAACCTAGAGCAGCTGGTTCATCTCTGGATAGATATTAAACACAGTTTAGCCCTTCTGCTGGCATTCCTCATCCACTCCATTTTACAGTGAGGAGCTGGTCAAATCCCCCCAGCCTTCCCAGACAAAACCAGCCAGGGTAGCTGCTTTCAGGAGATGAAGGCAGCCTCTGTGGGAAGACATGAGCACCACATTCCTCATTTGAGTGCAACTATTTCTAAACACAGCTCAGGGAAAGCTGCATATTTATTTTTTTTATTGCATTAAAACCCATTTTATTAACCAACTGGTACTTTAATGTGGATGATGCCTTTGTTTATAAAAGAAATTATGCAGTTTCTTCCCCATCTCCCACTGTGATTGCATGATTCCTGGTCAGATTGTATAATGTTTGATCTAAGAATGTATAAACTCCACCAAACAAAGCTGCAATAGAAAGCTGAATAATAAGTCAAGACTCCAACCTCTCTCAGGGAAGAAAAAAAAAAAAGGTGAGTTTGACAAAGTAACATGCTGAGAGAGCCTGGGAATCTTTCTGATGGAATAAAGTATTTTAAGAGGGGCTGAATATTCCAACTCAGCATTTCCCATCTGCACCTTTTAAAAATGACAGGAACTTCACCCCTGACTCAAGCAAAATCTTCACAAATTGGGATTTCTTTTACAACTGTGTGAAAATTAACACTTTCACTTGCAATTAGCAGCACCACAGCCCTGCTCACACTTTTGCTGCAGAAACAAGCTGCACATGAATATTCACAACCAGGCAATGCCATCTTGAAGAAACCAGTGCTGGGCAGGGCTTTACTGGTTTCTCCTTCAGACAGAAGAAAGGCACAGATCAGTCTCTCCATAGGGTCTTTGCAGGTAGTTGCCACTGCTCATCTTGGAGAGCTCTGGCACCGTCAAGGAATGGTTGGAATAGACCTTAAACCCCTCCAGTTCCCACCCCCTGCCGTGGGCAGGGACACCTTCCCCTGTCTCAGGCTGCTCCAAGCCCCAGTGCCCAACCTGGCCTTGGACCCTGCCAGGGATCCAGGGGCAGCCACAGCTGCTATGAGCCCCCTGTGCCAGGGCCTGCCCACCCTGCCAGGGAACAATTCCTGCCCAATATCCCATCCATCCCTGCCCTCTGGCAGTGGGGAGCCATTCCCCCTTGCCCTGTCCTACATGTCCTTGTAAAATCACTTCTCACCTAGCTGGTGAGGATTTCCTCTGCTGAGGCAGGTCTAGGCATTGTGCACGTGGAAACTCAGGTATTTTTCAATGGACACATCTTTCCTTCCCAAAAAATACCCATCATCACAGCTGCTGAACTTATCAACCCTTCTGTGTTTGCAGAACCATAATGACACTACTTTTTGTAAGTCAGTTTCCCTTAGAACACCAAAAACACGAGCAAAACCAACCCTGGAGATTTTCCAGCCATCAGGAGAGGTCCCAGCAAGGAGAAGACCTGCCCAGTCTTTATCCACGACCTGCCCCTTCTCTGTTCAGGTGCCAACTGCACTGCAGTCACAGTGAGTCCTTTCTGCACAGCTCACACCACTAAAAGCAGTTGGAAAAAGAGGAGAATTATTGATTTTAATATCATAAGTTTGACAGAAAGGGAGTTAAGCAGCTCTTTTTAATGCAGCAGTCTTCCAAGTAGAGCTGTGGCTATTTCAGCTCTATCTTTCCTGACCAGTGCAATGAAGCCTGAAGGAGCACAAGAAATGCAGGGAAAGGAAGGCACTCAGGAGAAGGAGGTGGGAAAAACTCCAGCAGTGCCTCATGGATAGTCCCATTTCAAAGCACACTGCCTGTGGCCAAGCAGGCAAAGCCAAAATGATCAACTCAGTTACCAACCAGACCTGGAGAAGAAGCTCTGCCCAGAACTTTAAAAATCCAAGTAAAATGTCATTCTTTGGTGGTGTTCCATCCTGAAGCCAGTCTGAAATCATCCTCAGGATCTGATGGGTGGTGTTCCATGACGTCCTGGAGAGCCAGAGGCCACCCTGCTCCACCCTTTCCAGGAAGGATGGGCCCATCCTCTCCTCTTTCTGCAGTACCCTCCCTTTCCAGGCTCTGCTCCAGCACCTTTCAGCTGCACCAAGGCACAAAAGAGAAAGAAAATGCCTGTTTTCCATTGTCAAAGAGAAAAAGGAGATTCCCCGAGGCTCCTTTCCACTCTCTAAATGGCCAAAAAGTTGTTCTCCACCAGAATGAAAGATCCAGAAAGAAATCTGGAGCTGATCTGAAGCCCATCAGTGGAAACTGGTGGAGCCCTTGCTGTCCTCAAGGAAGCCAGGAGAGCGGAAAGCAGAGAGCCACGCTCCTCGGAGCTTAAAATATTTACTTAGAACTGGATGCCAGGAAGGTGAACCTAAATAATGCTTGAAAAGACAGAGTGGCTATTTAAGGGATGGAAAGACAGATTGTAATTACAGGGTCATGGGATAAATTTAACATGGCTCAGCTGAAACAAATTGAGAACCGATTAGGCACCCAAAATGAAACAAACACCTCTAAGTCCTTTATTAACTCTTACTTGGAGCAGCAGAGGAAATTCAGTTTTAAAAGCAAATGCCTTCTCACTTTGCAGAGAATTTTATGGGGATGAATCAGGTACTAAAGTCCTTGCCAGCAGTTGTTTTGCTTGGCTGCCTTAAACACACACAAATAAACAAACCAAAAAACCCCAAACAACTCCTTGATTGAAACTTCAGGCTAGTTCTGGAAAATTCCCAGCCCACCAGTAGAGCTGGTGGGGAGCGTTCCAACAGGCAGACTTTGGGCAGAAGAAATGTTTTCTGCTGGAAAAAAAAAAATAGTTGGGCTTCACGGAAGTATTGTCATGGAAATATTTTCAGTTTTCAAGCAGGTCAAAACCTGAAGGAACAACATCTTAATTTTCAAGGTGAAGTCATGGTTTGGTCTAGATCAGCTGCTGTTCCCCACCCTGTGCGGGCGAAACTTTCTGCTGGAGCTCCCTTAACGTGATTCATGCAGCCCTCTCCCAGGAGAGACATTGCTTCCTTGGCATCCCTCCTGTATCCTGAGAAACACAGTCCAGCCAGAGGAGAACGAAGGCAGCTGCTCCAGGCTCTTGCACAGAAACAGGAGGACTTAATCATGCTCTTGACATGAAAAAGAGAAGGATACATTTGGGTTTGAAGCCAGGCTGCAGTGATGAGTCAAGCACAGCGCCATAATCAGCACACACCCACCGCTGGCTCCAGAAGCGAGGGAGGGTAATTTATGGGTTATTACAGGGTGTCAGGATTGCCACCAGGCCAGCTGCCACTTCTGCCAGTCCCTCTAAATCCTCTGGATCCCCCAAGCAGCTATGAATGGCCAGATGGATGAAGGAGAGGGCGAAAGGCCCTTCCAGCCACTCTGCGAGACCTTCACCAAGCAGTCCATTGTTGAGCAAGAGGCCCACACATGATGACTGGTCTTGCAAAACAGACATTACACACACTCTGGGGGCTTTCCCGGGCTATCAAGACATTTTGGCTCATCCTTCAGGATGTGGCATGAAGTACTCATGAGCACAGACAGGTGTTTGGGTAGCAGGGGTGGCCAGCCATGGTAGGGCATGGTGGCTCCAGAGCAGCTCCTTGTGCCCTGGCCATGCTGGGAGGTCAGAGCAAACCAAAGATGGATTTAGGGCACTCCCTGGGACTCAGCATTGGTCTCACAGTGTGCTTGCACAGAGCAAGAGGTGCTGCTCACTGTGTCAGGGCTGCAACTATCAGTAACTCCTGGGATTGCCCAGGAGTCCAGGGCAGGCCAACATGCCACGAACAATTCCTGTGCTCCAGAGATCAACATCCAGCAGTGACTGGTATTTACTTCAAACCTGAGTCATATGACCACGGTTAGTTCTGCATCAGCTAATTTAAGCAGACAGGGATATGCTGATGGTATCTCAACCCCTCAGGACTTGTTTTGTCAAAGGACCACCACGCCCAGCCTTACCTTCACGGATTTGCTGCACTCAGCCTGGAGGAACAGTGAGCTAGAAATCCCAATGGGGAGCCAGAAATAAAGATTCCTCTCTGTTTACTCACTGAACTGCAGTCTCTTGGCCTTCCCACTTAAAAAAAAGTTATCTTTGTATGATTTCAAATGGCCTTTACATCACCATAACAAATCCACACAGAACTTGAATGAACCAGATTAAATGGCTATGAGTGTTTTCGAGGTCACTGAAGTCAACAGAGCAAATTTCCTGTTGGGCTTCTCTCAAATAACGTAAAACAAAGCCATTTATTTACTCTCAAAAAGTATCTGGGATGACATAAGCCTGCTCTCACCAGCAAGAGGCCAGTGAGGCTTCTAATCCCTTGCACACATTTGGTCACTGAGGTCTTCTCTGAGTTACAAGTGGACCTGCACTCTTTGGGACAGCTGCTTTTGGAATCCTGTAGGACCTGATGCCACCAGCTCAACATCAACCAGCCCGTCAAGTACTTAACCAGGAACAACACTACACTGAGAGTGAAGAGGATTCAAGAAGCAAAATTGCCATGTTTAAACCCTTTTCAGGAGTTTCAAACCCACTGTGTATGTTCAGGGAGTTCTGAGACTCGTTCCTACCTTCTTTTTCTCCTTCCTGAAGGTGGTGGGATGGTTTTCATGTGAGCCTGGTGCATGTCAACCCCATCTGTAAGGATCCTCTTTCCCACATATTCACAAATGTTTTATTGCACAGCTGAAAAACGTGAGAAGGAAAAAATTATGAAGCATCTCGAGCGATCGTGCGCTCCCACGAGGCACTTGGATGCTTACAGGAATAATGCACACTACATTACAAAGCCCCTTGTTCTTCAAAGTGATGCTGATGCTGCAGAAAATGATAAATCAATGCTGCTGAGGGCTTTCAGAACCGCTTGTTCCTTAGGGTTTATGAGGGGGCTGTGATGTCCAAGTTAAACGTAGGGGTTGCATGCCTCCAAACCTATGTTCTTCCCTTCTGTGGGCTTTAGGCTGCCAAATCAAATGCAGAAATAGCTTCAAAAAGGGTTCAGAAGATGTAGGCGCACCCCAAGAAGCTGAGACATTGTGCCTGCTCTTACAGACACAAAGCCATCTGAAGTACTGAGGGGCAGCAAAGCTTTGACACACGGAGAGTCACAAGCTGCTGGTGACACGGAGCTGTTGGCAGCTGCCCAGCTCATTATGCCCAGCCATCCTTTGAAGGCTATCGTTCTGTGGGGCAGAAATCAATACCCCACACACTGCTATGAGCTCGGCCCAGGGGGCTGGGACATTGGATCACTGGGAAAGCAAGGAAGGGGAACGCTGGGAGCAGGGTAACACACAGGGAGCAAGCACAGCCTCACCTCATCCTGAAATATGGAGTGAGAAAGGGGAGCCAGGAGCACAAAGCCTTCAGGTCCCTGCTGCAGGGAGCCTGGTTTGTGGTCCCTCCACACAAAGGCAGGTGCTGCTGATGGGTCCTTGCCATCACCCCGTGTGGCCAGGCTGATGTCATCAGCCCCCTGTCAGACTCTTCCAAACGCTGCCTCCGCTCCACACCGACAATCCTTTCATTCAAAAGCACTCCTTTATCAGCACAACATCGTCTCGAATTGCATAGGAAACACACCTTCCAGGGGAGCATTTTAACACTGATCACCCCCAGGGACCTGTGTCAGCCATGGACGGAGAAAGGCTTTAACCCCACCCCACAGGATCGCTGTTGTCCAAGGCTTTGGATCCCTTTGTTGCCCTATCAAGACACGGCTCCGACCCGCTGGGCTCGTTCCCCTCAGTGCCAGAGGCTGGCTCCAGCTGCTTTTCATCGCTGTCTAAGAAATTATCACAGCAGACTTCATGTAATTAGGCCTCAGAAATGGGGATGTCAGTCCTCCAGGGGAACTAAGCCTGCTTCATGAAAGCCACTCCAGCCTTTGCTTTCGCAGCACAAGGTGGGGTTTTTTTACCCTGAGGATTTCTATCAAAGCAAGACACTAGTCAAGACACAGCAAGCCACTGTAGTTTTTACCTCTTTGTAGCTTATCAAGGTGAATGTTAGCAGAAAAAAATGAAAAAAAATCTCAGAGGTGACCAGGCACAGAGATGGCCATCTAAAGTTACACACTTTAGTACAAGAAAAATAAAAGCCCCACCCCTCTGTTTTTAGTAAAAGCAAACCTGGTCTGCCTCAGCGCCAGGACTCCGTTTAGAAATCGGTGACGGGAGCGTAATGAGCTGCACAAAGCCAGCCCTGTCACACCTCGCTGTTCCTCCTCCCTGCACACTGAAACCCCTCTCAGCATCCAGGGCCTGGCTGAAGGCTCCTTCCAGCCCCATTCCCGGCGTCCTGGTGGAAGCCTGGGGAAGGCTGTGTTTCAAGGCCCTGTTTCTCAGAGTCCTGCAGGATCTGAGGCACGGGCTGCAAGCTGCTGGTGCTGCACACAAGGAACACCAGGGGCAGGATGGATAGGGAGAATATTTGTTCTGAATGTGTGTGCCACAAGAGCGTGCTTCAAACCCAGCTGTGCAAACAGAGAAAGCAAGGAGAGGCGTCTCTGGTGAAGCCCAGCTCTGTGTGGATGGTGGATGAGGGAAATTCAAGGCTCTGGAGAGCACACTTCTTTTTCCTCCTCCATCCATTCCTGAGCCTCCCTGATCTCTGCAGCCTCTCAGCTTGAAGGCAAACGTGGGGCATTAAATTAAAAGCCTACCATGTTATGAGTGCTTTAAATAATCCCTGCTGAACCCAGGCTGCTACACCTGGTGTGCTCCATCCACCTGGACTGGAGCTCCAAATGGAGATGATGCTCCTGTCTCAGCAGCCCATGTTGAAATCCCAAGGCTGACAGGATTAAGGAGAGGAGACAGGAGTTGTCACTTCACCACTTCCCTTGGCATCTTCCTCTGAAGAGCCTAAGGCTCCTTACATGGCCAAAATATCTCCTGCATTTTCTCTGATTTTTTCTCATGAAAAACAGCAACAAACTGAGACAAGGTGAAGAGCTAAAGCTTTCAAAAGTTGCAGCTGACATTCCCACTGGAGAGATCCAAGCTATTCCCAAAAGGGAAACAGTTCCATCTTGTGAAAAAAAACCCCTACATCTTGCATTTAGGCTGGGCTGGACTCCTACAACATTTATTTTCACAGGTAATCTATGCCTGTGCAGCACCTGCTCACCGAGACCATCCACCATTCTCCAGCTACCCAGCCATCCCAGAAAATGTGGGATAAATGTGGTCCAGCCCTTCCTTTTTTTAATCCTGGATATGACACTTAATTCCAAACTGAAAACAAAGGAAAGCCAAATATCTTTCAGCATGAATGACTGCAGGATTTCACTGCAGATGTTTTATCCAAAATATTTTCTAAACATCTTCACTCAGCAAACAAGGACTGAACTTGGAACTTCTTCTTGTGCTTTATGTTTTTATTGTGTCTCTGAAATAAAGACATCATAAAATAAGTTAGTTTTGATCCCTTTTTTTCACCAACTCTGTGTTTATGGGAAGCATCAGGATGAACTCAAATACAAATTTACAGATAAAATTCATATTTAGCTTTATGGAGGGATAAAGTTTTTCATTGCTGGATATTTTGACACAAACATTTCCTTACTGTGGCTGATCCAATCTGCAAAATTTCCTTTCATTTTCAGTCTGGATATAAAATGTCAGGGATCCAGAGGATAGAAATATTTGTAAAATGTCCCATTTTTTTCTGGCCCTCACCAACACACAGCAATTGTCAGAAAACAAGATAGAAGATGAGGAATTGATTCTTGGCTGAACTACAATTAAGCTGTAGCTTTCCCTTCACTTCCAGAGCTTTATTAGGCAGATTTTATTTGATGAAATCAATTATACGGCACGCTGGAGATAAGTCAGGGAATTAGCTTTGCTTATGCTAATGCCTATCACTCCGGGGTGGTTTTGCCTGGGAAGAAGGTGTGGAATTTAATGTGATTTATTTAGGAACAGGCCTCATTATCCCAAGAGGGGAGGATGGCTGCAGAGAGGAAAGGTGAGGGCAGAGCTCCCCAGAACCATCACCTGATGGCATCTGCTCATTTCCTAACATATTTTTCCCACAGCACAGAGAGGTCTTGTGGACATTTTGAACACTGGGAGGGGCACAGAGATTTCTGGAGCTTTTGCTTAGGGGGGTTTCATCCCTTGCTGGACTAACTCTTGGCTTCCTTATTTCCAGTTCTGGTTAATATAATACCAGCACTAGAATACTGCAGAGGGGCCTGAGAGAGCTTGTGCCAGTGGGGAGAAATTGCTTTCCTCTCTTCCAGAAACAAGGCATCCACCTTAATCCAGCACCAGGTGCTAAGGGCAGGTTTTCCCTCTTGCTATTAACCTATCTCATCTCAAGAACCTTTGGATTTAAGCACCTCTGGAGAGGAGGGACAGCCTTTCAGTACCCATCTGACATTAGACAAAATTAAAGGAAAGTCCAAAGGCTTCTCCCAGTTCCAGAAGGGGACAATTATCCGCTAATGATGGTGCCTGCAAGGCTCACGGTCACACTGAGCTGGAGGCAAAGCTTTGGAAGCACAACTGGTGGTGAATGCCACCTCTCCTTTCAACTGCATCACTTGGACTGGGAATAAACTGGAGACACTGGTGGTGAGAGGGCCCTTCCTCAGCTGACTGGATCTGACACAGAGATCTCTCAAAAATTGCTCAAGCATCCTCTTGCAAACCAAGATTTTGGAGGCTTCCAGCACTGCTTGACAAAGCAACACATTTCCAGAAAAGGCAAAGCCAAAGGAGCAAAGTCAAACCTCAGGCTTTGTTTGCTTTAGGGCACAGGAACCAGCCCCCAGAAATGAAACCTTACCTCTAGAAATGATGCCTCTAACAGGCTGGATCCCTGTCTTTGCCTTGCTCCCAGGTTTCCCTCCACACTGGCTGGCCTCTGAAGAGTCCTGCTGTGGCCATGTGAAAGGCTTTTCACACCCCTATGTGGCACCAGCCTTTAAGGCAGCCCAAAAGTCAGACCCTTCCTGCTGGAGCAGAGCTCAGGCTGCTCAGCCTTGAGTCTCCCACACGGAGCCTAAATGTACCGTGAAAAAATCTGGAAATGGAAGCACTTAGGGTTTTAATAAATGGAGATTTCCTTAGCTTGAAGCTTAACATCAGATTTCTGCTGCACTTGAAGTAAATACCATCCATTAATGAAGAAAACATGGGATTTTTTTTTATTTTTCACAAAAAAAAACCACACAAGAAGTTTAAAAGCTGCAGCTCGTAGCTTTCTAAGGATTGCTTTTTATAAATTGTACATGTGCCCACTTTGAGGCATGGAAATGCAATTGACTGGGGAAGAAGTGCCTGTTCCAGAGCTTTTTTTCTCCAGCTTGACAGAAATGCTGCCAAGTTCAGACTGCCCAAGGTGAGATGGGAACATCAGGGATGTTCCTCCAGCTTGGCACTGTCTGGGTCCCTGCTGGGGGCACACGGAACCACACAGACCAGGCAGAGAGAGGGGAGCAGGGCTGAGAAGGCAATGGAAATTTTAAAAAAAGGAAAAGGAGAAAGAACAAGCAAAGCTTGCTGATGGCTTTCCCAGCTGATATCAAATACCAGCAGCAGCTGGTTGCTGGTGGCTAGAGTCCACACAGGAGTGAGGGGTCTGGTTTCTGTCAGCCACAGGGAACAGGCTGAGCCCCACAGAAGGGCTGCAGCAGCTTTTGGGGAAAGCATTCCCAAGGAAAGTAGACTCTTCTTCCCACATGCCAGCAAGGGACACCTGCTTTTCACCAGCACTTCTGTGGTGACCAAGGATGGCACGTGAGGGCACACAGTGCCAGGGGCTGGTGGCCAGGAGAGAGAGCAGGCACTCCTCACCAGCTGTGCCTCCAACAGCAGAAAGTAACACAAATCCCCGTGGGCTGAACCCACTTACAAGTGTTTTAACCTCACTTCCACCACTGCATTCCCCCTCCCAGGCTTCCCCACCAAGCACAGCAGCAATTCTCAAAGCTGCCTTCTCCGTGACCTTTCTGCTGTCCCGCTCCCCCGCCTCTGCACGTGAACATCACCTGTAAAACCCAGCCCCAGTCAGCTCTCCCTGACCTGTGCACCGCACAAACATTCCTCCTGCTAACATCAGACATGCTTGAGTTAACAAGGAAATGAAAACAAGGCACAGGAAAGGAGCGGGCTGGGGGAAAGGTGGGGATGGAATGCTGAGCAATCATGTCAAGTCACGGCTGGCCACAGCCCGTTAGCCGTGTCTGAGGGGTGCTTGTGTCAAAACAGCCAAGGAGGAGCCCTGCACAGCCAATCCTGCAGCACTTTGGACTCTTTCTTGGGGCACAGGCTCCTTCGAGGCACTGGAACCCAGTGGCTGCACATCCCAGAGCTCCAGGGCTCCCCTGCTTTACACCAGGAGAACCCAGAAACCAGCCAAGGCTCAGCCCAACAAAATCCCTGCTTCAGGAGGGGCTTTGCAAAGTTACTGTGCAGCTGGGAGAAAGGAGTTTGGAGAGGAATTAATGAATTTTACTCGGTGTTAGAAATTTGCAAAGTTCTGATAAAAGTCATGAAAATTGAAAAAAAAAAAACCCTGCCAAAACCAAAAAATACCTCTGTTATTTCCAAAACAACTTGTTTTCCCTCCTGCTTGTTCTAGCACAAACAGCAGGAAAGATTCCAGCAGTGGCACAAGCAACTCTCTCACCCACCTCATAAAAATGGCTGAAAGTGAGAAAATAAATTCATTTTCTTTTCATCCAATATCTCCTCAGCCTGGTTTTCGCTTGAGCATCCCAGGAAACAGAGCAGAGGTGAAGACAACCCTTTCAAGGTTGACCAAATTGAGGCATTGAACTGTTTCTTTAATTTACCCCAACATATTTGCATGTGGAAAACTGTCTCCCAAATTAATCTAGCCATGACTCTGGGAGGGGAGGGCTAGGGGGAGGCTGTCATTTTATTGATGTATCTTTATATTTTCTGGGTCAAGGACGTATAAAACTATTTCCAATACTCACTATTCCTCTTTCATTGGTGTATTTTCTCATTGTTAATGCTCTTAGAAGCCCATTTCCTCCAAGCATCCCTTCAGAAGAACATGAGCTGCAGGAGCAACAACCACAGCCAGAAGAGCTGGGATCCTGAACACACAGGTTGGGCCGCAAAAGCAGCTCTGCAGCAGTCCAAAAAAGAGAAAACCAGCAGTGTCTGGCTCCTGGTAGGCTGATTAAGTGAGAAATGAGGAGGATTTGCTCTCCAGGACAGACTGTTTGCTCCCCACCACATAAACTAAACGGGTCTTTACATAGGGGAACGTTTGTCAGTTCTTCCTGAGCTCTCCAGATCTGATCACTCCGCAGTACTCCAGTCTTCAATGTGATATGGAAAGAAATAAAGTTATATGGGAAGAAATTAGGCAGCCACCTTTGAAACAGCTCCACAGGTTATAACCCTGGGAGAGGACAGTCCAGAAACATTAAAGATCAGCCTTCAATCCAACGACTCTAATGAGATTGTGTAGCTACAGATGTGACTCCCTCCTTAAGAGACTGGACCAAATTCAGCTCTGCTCCAGCCCAGCCATGGCTCCCATCTCCAGCCTTAATGAAAGCTTGTCCATGGTTTGAACCCAGCAACAATTAACCTTGACAGGGGGAGATAAGATTCAAGTTTCAAAGCACAGAGGGTTTGCTGGGGTTTTGTGTGCTTTCATGAGGCTCTGATTATTATTTTAATGCAGTTGTTTGTGGTTTAGTTTCCTTTTTTTTTTTTTTTTCCCAACTCCCCTTAATGGTAACATTGAAAAGATAAAAGTTTATGCACTCATGGCAGGAGCCAAAGGATGGCCCAAGTCCAACCTACCTCCACCCCGCTGCACTCCTCGGATATGCTCCCAGACAAGGGGAACCAGACAAAGAGATGCTGTGGAGAGTTTAGGACTGACTGGCCTCAGACTTTTTGGAAAAGGGAGAAGAACTCATTAGGCTAAAGGGAAAGCCAAAAGGAGTTGGGAGAGTGCTTTGTTAGGGGCCTAAAGTAAGGAGCCAACAGATCTCCACATACTTCCCAGCAGGAAGCCTACAGCCATCCCCAGCCCTGCTGATAGCCCCCCATGCTTGGCAAGGTTCCACCCAACCATCTGGAGCTCATCCACCAAGGTGCAGCTCTGAGGGAGGAGACACAGGCCTGGCAGAGGTGCTCAGAGAGGAGGAGGAGGTCAGGAGGGGGAAGAAGGCTTTGGCTCCTGAAGCTCAGCGTGGTTTCACGTGGCAGCAGCTGAGGGTAGGTTTCTTCTGCAGATGGTGCAGCTGCCATGGGCGTGGGCAGTCCTGGGAGAACTTTAGGATAAGCAGCAGTGAGTGCTGGCAGCAGCACGTGCATGGAAACCCTCCCAGGAGCTGGGCCTGCTGCACTTTCATGGCCACTCACCCCTGCTGTGTCCAGGAGCCACAAAGCCACAGCAGCCATTCATTCCTCTGAACACCTGGACTTCCCTTCTCTCACCCTAAACCTAACCTAGAGGACACCTTGCTGGAGGTGAGGGGAGCAGGGAAAAGGATAAAAAAGCGGAGGAAAGAGAAAAGGACAAGACTTTTGCCAGGAGACCACCAGTAGATCACCTCACCACCACCCACTGCAGCAATGAAAACACAGCCCAGGTTGAGTTTTCCTTCCCAACACACACCTCCATGTTAAGGTGAAGCTACCACATCCTCTCCATGGGAGCCTTTAAAGAGGCAACTCACTCACCTTTCCCCCAGAGCAACTTCTCAAGACTCATCCCAGTATTCCCAGATATTTTGTCCTTTGCTGGCATGCTGTAAGCACACCCATCTCTCTCCTTAAACCTCTCTGCCCTTGTGCTAGGAGTGACCACTTACTATCTGATGACCACCCCTTCAGCCAGAAACCCGAGAAGCTCTTTTTCCAAGGGCTGTTTGGAGGCCAGGAATGGTTTTTAAACCATGCTGCTGTCACTGAAACCAGCCAAAATTAAGGCACAGCCTTTTTCTAAGGAGCAATCCCACAAGGCTCTGCCACTATGATTTTAATCACTGGGGGGAGGAGATTGCAAGGCATGGGGGTGAGCAGGGCAGGAGCCAGGGATGCTCCTGGCCAAGCTCTGCAGAAAAGATGCACCTGCAGCAGGCAGAAGTCAGGCTCCTCCCAGAGCCCAAACCAGCACCAAACCCACATTAGCTGTGTCTTCTTTCAGATTTTCAGCCCCTAGATCAAAGGACAAAACCACAAGGGCACAGTTGTCTGTCTGACCTGTCCCAGATTTTTTGAACTACCCTGGAAAGCTACTGCAAGGGCTTTAGGGGGAAAATAATATGCTCCTGATAACACAGAAAGCCACGTTTTAATATTGTGTGCATCATGGTGTGGGTCACAGCAGGGCACCAACCTTGCACAAAGCCTAGTTCAGGGCTTTTCAACCCTAGTTCAGGGGGGAAAGTCTTTCTAGTAGCCCAGGAGCCTCTAAAAAGGGGGGAAAATGGGGCATCACACCTGCAGAAAAACAAGACACACTGACAAACTGACTGCTCACAGCTTCCAAGCAATAAAGGAGCCATGGGCAGCCTTGGTTTTCAACAAGACATCACTAATGGTGCATTCCCGGGGCCAAACCACCGAACCAGGACTGCTCAAACATCCCCCAGCTTGTGAAGCCTGGCAGAGCAGCGCTCCGGGCTGCTGCTGAGCACGGGGTGACTCAGCCTTTGCCTCGTCCTTCCCTGCACGGCTTTCAAGCGCCAGCCGAGCACAGCGTTCTTGCTGCTGCTGGGCGAGTGCAGATCCTTGACCTGGTAATGGATGGTATCGCATCTGCTGCCGATTATCAGAGGGGGAGGAAGGCTCTCCCTCCTCGCTCCCCTGCTCGGATCCCGCACAGCACCGTGTTGTGTCTGTGAGAGCTGAAAGCAGCCGAGCTGTAATTCAAACAAATCAGATCTAATCACCCTTAGCAGAAGGGTGATACAATCAGTACAGCTGAGAGGCTGCAGAAACAAGAGGTATTTCTCGAAGGGCACGGAAAGCCAACACCTCTGAAGAGCTGCTTACCCCGCAGAGACATCGGATCACGGAGGGGCACTGCTGAGGAGAAGTGTCTGTGCCGGTTCCCTGCCATCTTTGGCAGAGGTAAAAATGCTATTTCCCAAACTCTGCTGCTGAGGAGGGCCCTGAGACACAGAGGGCTGTACTCCATAACCCCCCGTAGCTCCTAAACTTTGGACAAAGCAGTCACAATCACTACAGATGGACCGAGACCGTGCCAGCCAGATGCTCAAGGGGTGCAGCGATGGTCCAAACAAAACCTGGAGACAGATCCAGGTGCTGTGGAGGTGACCACAAGCCTTACTTTGATAGCACAGCTCCCCAGCCTGCCCAGAGCTGGAATCTGGCCCAGGCACAGAGCTGAGGATGAGGGTTTCCTGAGTGTCAGAGCCCTTTCTGGAGGACAGCACAGTCCTGGATGCTCAGAGAAGCACAGGGGGCTCTAAGGGTCAATCTGCACACAGCAGTATCCCACAAGCAGTTCTCTTTGCCTGGTCAGCGAGCCATGGCCAGCTCCTGATCCCAAATTCACCATCTCAGTGGCCCTGCACCACAACAGGAAGAGAGCTTGGCAGTTTTCCTGCCTTGGGCTGCCCGGACTTTGTGAACCAGGGTTGTGATGAGATTTTCCTGGTCAGGCTCAGCTCCAGAGGAACCACCTGGAGCCCTTGGCCAGCTCCAGGAGAACCTCTGCCTTGGTCTGACTCACCTTCCCGTGGCAGAGGAGCCTGAGAAGCGTCCAGGAGAAGAGGCTTTTGCGGGATGAGGTGTGCATGGGTGTGCAGACAGACAGGGAACTTCCTGACACACAGCCCTGACCTCGCTCCAGCCAGCATGACATAAAACAAAGCTCCTCTTACCCACTGGCAGGGGATGTCATGCAGGGATGGAAAAATGAGGGCTGGAAGAGACCTCAGGAGGTCACCAAGTCCAGCTCTGTGCCCCGTTGGAAGAGTTAGCACTGTATTATCCCCGTCAGGCACACGTCTAACCTATTCTGAAAGGCCTCTGGTAACAAAAGCAACATATTCCAGGCTTTTGCTATTTATATCCTGATTGCACTGCTTGAAGAATGGAGGGCACAAAGGGGAATTGCTGCATAATAGCTGGGAATAGCTGCATAATAGCTGAACACTGCATCACTGAAATGTTGCAGCACCCCGGGGGAAGCTGCTGAATAGGTAAGTACACCTCAGTACAAAATACAAGGGCAGGGCCACCAGCAAGGTGACAAGTGCACATTGCAGTGCCCCAATCGGTCTGGCCAGGCCACCTGGCAGGGTGGTGACATCTGGCACAGCTGCCCAGGCTGCTCATGGAGTCTCATCCTCTGGAAACTTCCAAACACACCTGGAGGCGTTCCTGTGTCACCTGGCCCAGGTGACCCAGGGGGTGGGGCTGGAGGATCTCCTTCCAACCCCAATTGTCCTGACCCTTCTTCACTGTGCAAGGTGATCTCAGAGCTGCCTGGGTCCTGCCTCCCACAGAAGCTGTCCTGACATCCTTCCCAGGGATTAAAAGACCAGGCAAATAAAGAAATGGTGTTCCCAGCTGCATGGGAGATGGTGTCCCTGCAAGATGGGGGTCTGGGCATATTGACACAAACATGCAGACTTTTGAAAAGAGCAGTGGAAACGCTTAGCACCAAATCCCATTAGCAAATAACGGGATTTCTGGGAGCACCATCTGTGCACCACATTGAACACCCGCCCCGGAGCACGGACACCGAGGCACGTTGCATGTGGAAAGCCAGACAAAAGAATATACAATAATACACAAAGGCAGGGAAAGCACATAGGGCACGGGGAAGAGGCCAGGAGAGACTTTTTCCTCGCCATCCTCACAATACCCCAAACGCCATTCCCTTCAGAGCCTTCCCACCGTGGCTCCTGAGGCCCCTCAGGTCCCTTTGTGCCCGCTGTGAGGCCCCGTGATGCCGCCACAGAAGGGCAGAAAGAGCTTTGACGTGAATGAGAATCAGCTGATGAACCAAAGCTGCTGACTGAGAGGTGACACACAGGTTTAGCCCTGGAAATGTTTTTTTCCCCTCTGGGGTGTTTTCCAGGGAGGTCTCCCAGATTTCTGAGGCAAGAGATTACCTGGAAAAGGCGCTGTCCCATCCATGAGCTTCTCCAGCTCCACTGCAATCAGCAAAGTCCAGAAGTCGCCACGCCGGGGTAACTCTGAAACAAAGCAAGAGAGGATTTGGTGTGAGTGGGTTTTGGAGAGCAAAACAAACCCAACTTCACAAGTTGACAACTTGAAGGAGCCCTCTCCAGTGACACTCAAGCACCCATTCTCCTCTGCACTGCCAAACGCCTGCATCTTTGTGTGCTCCCCCAAGGGCTCTTCAACAGCCTCCTCTAAAACAGCTATTACAGCAATTACTGCAATTAATTGATTTGCATATCCCCAAAGCCCTGTCATTAGTGCAACACAGCCAAGCGTGTTAGTGTTTAATAATATCAATCAACAATTATTCATAACATCCCGCCCCAGCAGACCTAAATATAGAGACAAGCATTCATGTGAAAACAAAAAGGAGGAAAAAAAAAACCCCAGCAGCTAAACAAAAGAATTAATTTAGAGCAGAATTAGGATCATAGAAACAAGACAGACAAGAGGCAAGGTCAGATGTCTCGCTCCCAGCTGATGTGAGACTCTCCCAACTTGCCTCCTCTCAGATACTGCAAGTAAATAAAGTGATTTTCTCCTTGTAGTAAACAGCAAGAGAGTGGCAATGAGCACAAACACAGTGGAGCAGAGGCAACAAGAGGTGACTCCCACACTCTGCTGGCCCTGCTTCAGAGCAGCACTTCAGCTAAAGCTCAAGAGGGTCCCCATTCAGGACAACACTTAAGCACATGCTGAAACTTAGGTACCTGCTTAAGTCCTGCTCCTCCCTGGGCCAGGCAGGAGTCCAAGGGAAAGGCTGCTCTCCAGTTTTCCAGGCTTTTCAGCAATGCCAGCTGCATCTCTTAGGGACTGTGTGCTCTATGCCAGCCTCTGGATTTGGAGCCACACAGGGATGTGAGGCCAGTGTGAGACCAGCATCAACAGGATATCAGAGAGCTGACACATCTCTACCATCCAGGGTGTTTTCCAGGGCTTGGATGTGCCCAGATCTCCCAGCCACCCTCTGATCCCACATGTGCTGCTTCGCTGCTCACTTCAGGGAGGGTTTCCACCACCTTCAGCAGCAGGAGGAGGTTTTTCAGGAGCTGAGGGTCAGATTACCTTAATAAAATTCCCAGATCTGTTGATCAAGTGAGGAGAACAGATATGACTCTGAAACAGTGCCAAGAAAATTCAGCCATTCAGCTCCTCCGATGGTGTTGGCACTGAAAGCAATGAGTTTTTTTCACTGCTGGGGGAACTGGCAAGCCCATGGTGGTACAAAGCCTCAGCCTTACTGCAAGTCCCAGCTTTTCACCAAGCTGGTGGAGTCCTGCTCTGGCAATATCCTATTTATTGAAGGAATTAGGCCAGGAGAGGCTCAGGAGGTGCTTCCTGCTCTCATGGAGGCTGCCAGAGCTGAGCAAGAATGTCCTTAACCTTCATCACTCACAACATCCCAACCAACCAATGTCAAAGCCATCCTAATCTTCCCTCATCCTCACCCAGTGCATCCCAAGGTCCCTCAGCTCTGCCAGCACAATTCCAGCGTGGCAAACGGTCCAGATAATCACAGAGGGTGGCAGGAAAGATGGACCTGGTCATGAGGAGAAAGGTGGCTGTGGGGAAGGAGCAACTCTACCCCTGCTTCCCACCCTCTGGCACGGAGACAAGCTCTCCAGCACACTTTTCCCTCTGCTTTGGCTCTCTCAATCCCATAGTCAGATCCCAACACTGTAAATCACATCAGCTTGAGCAGAGGACACCCAACTTCCCAGCTCTGGGTGCAGAGCTCCTGCTAAAACTACTGACTGCAGACTAAACAAAGGGGTTTTTTACCCTGCCCACAGTCTGGACTCCTAACTGGAGACTCATCCAGCATGAAATCTATTCCCATTCCTTCCCTACCCCTCCCTGCCTCCATCGGTGCTGACGCTGGGGGTGGTAGGAAGGAATAAAACCCAACATCTCATTGGCAGCACTCTCAACAGAAAAAAGAAATAAGATTTTAGAGTCCCCTTGCCTTTTGTTGGCCTTCCAACTTCCCCCAGCACCTCTAGCCACACACAAGGAGCCGGGAGGTGTGCCCAAAGCAGGAGCAGGAAGCAAAGCAAACTACAATTGCAGTAAACCACTTCAAAAAGGCTTCGGTTCACTCAGAGTCGCCTGAAAGGAAACTCGACGCCTCATCCTTCATCTTTCACACGTTTTAAAAGAAACATTAGTCTGATTGTCTGGGTTTTTCTTGGGAAAAAAGGGGTTTCTGGAAGTCAGAGTTGAAAAGCAAAACATAAATAGGAAATATAAATGCTTCCTTAAAGCCACATTCTGGTTGTTTGTGAAAATCCCCAGCAGCTTGCTCTGCCTCCCAACAGGGACTGAGAGATTTCAGGGGGAAAGTAAGAGGCCATTAGAGGCCACACTGCTATTTTCCAGGAGAACGTGGAAGGGGAAATCCAAAACAACTCAGAGCACAACCCTGAGGACCTCAGAGAGAAATTTGCCTGGGGAAAACATCTCCTAACCGCTGTAATTACCGTGAAAGGTCGTCAAGGACACCTCCCCGTGCATGCTAGAGAAATTCATGTGAGCATTCCGCGTGGTCAGCGCGGCTCTTCCAGCGAACGGAGCAGATTTCTCACACTGAGCCACACGAGATGACATCAGCAAACAGGCATTCCCCTTGGAAAGAGCATGCAGGAGAACGCCGAGGACATGCTGCACCTTCCAGCTCCCTGCTCCCTTGATTTTAAACACAGCCATTAACAAGCCCAAAGCGGCCAACAAAACGGGGGTAAAGAGCAAAGGCTGCACACGCATCGACAGCAGTGAGGACAGAAGAGCTCAGTCTGCAAATATAATTGGATTTAAGAGCCAAGTTTCTCCTGGGAGCTCCTGTCCCACCGCCAGACCCCCGTGTGTCCCATGATCCGGCAGGAGCTGGCTGGTGCCCACAGACCCCGGCACACGGCAGCTCCGCAGCTCCCCTCGCACGCCGACATCCACGCGCAGCCCTCGGGGAGCCGTGAGCAAAGGCAGATGCACAGGGAGGAGGTTTGCAGGGATGGTTATCCTGAGGAGCCTCCCTCCCCGGGGCCCCACCGAGGAGGGAGAGCCAGAGGATGGGCTGCTGAGGAGAGAGGTCCCTCCAGGGCTTCATCCCACAGCTGCAGCGGTGTCCCCTCTCCTAGGACACCCCAGGGGACGACACTCCGAGCAAGGAATCCTTCAAACCCTGCCCTCCTCTCTGCACAACATCTGGGACTGGCCACATCTGGCCACCTGGTTTCACCTGTCTCAGGCAGAATGATCCTCTTGGGGCTGGACTGCTTCCTTCAGAGCCCCACATCTCATTTCCAGAGTGGAGGGAGAAAGCCTTTGACCCGTTGCGGGCCTTTGTGAGGACTCACTGTTGGCATCTGCCTCTCTTGGCAGGATGAGTGTACAGTCATTTAGGCTGGAAGGGATCCTCATGGCCCCATCTGCTCCAAATCCCTGCTCAAAGCAGCAGGAAACAAACCCAGCACGTCCCCTCTGCTCCTGCAGCCAAAGGCACAGGTGGGGGACACGTGAGGGGCAGGGGAGGATGTAGGAGATCTCAACACAAGAAAAACCCCGCTCTGAGCACCGTGGAGAACAGATCTCCTGGGCAAGAAGAGGCTGCTGAAACACAAATAGTCCTGGCTGAACACCTCAGCCTCTCACTCCAGACACAAAAAGCCCTCCCCAAAAAGCAGGTTTTAGCCCTCAAGTCCCATCCAAAGAAACACTCGGGCAAAAACTGACCTTTATTTGCAAAAAACAAGTATCCTCAGTGCTTTTTTTTCCTAAACTTTACCCCCTTTCTTCCCAGACCTGGTGGCCCTGTTGTGTACCTCACAAAGCAGACCTACCCCAGCAAGGGCCCACCTGCTTTGTGTTTGCCCCATGCAGCCAAGCAGGGGAGAGCTGGAACTGCTGCCTCAGAGGTGTCCCACCACCACACGCTGGTGTCAAACAAAGAAAATGCTGCAAAGCCACTGTGTGACTGAGCAAATCCACCTGTTTCACACTTTGTGATGCAGGAAGCAGGAAAACCCCCTTCTCCAACACAGACCAAACCTTTCCCCGTGCTCATTCCCAGTGACAACCCTGCAGCACTTACGAGCTGCTCCTTCTCTGGCCTTTTTATTTCATTCCACAACAGCAAAAGCAGAGCCAGGCCTGGAAATGAAATTGCATCCACTAGTTTCATTCATAAATTTGGCTGCACAAGCAGAAAGTCAGCTATTGTTATTTCTCAGTTTACCACCTCCAAGCCAAGGAGTATTGTTTTTATTGCAATTGTGAGAACAAGAGCAGGGGAAAAAAATAATCTTACGCTTCCCTTCCCCTCCTAATCAAATATAATAGAGGAAAAAACCTCTACAGGGCGGATGTCAGATCCTCAAGGATTTTTTTTTTTTT
>VWYP01014474.1:138088-223400 GCA_013400435.1 Pycnonotus jocosus
TTTTTGGAGCTATCTGCAGGAGCTCTGCCTGGTGCTGCAGGTTTCTGAGTCTGAATTTTTTTATCAATGGCCTGCACTGGGTCCATTTGAAAAGCCAGCAGGTGTTTGAACAATGAAGCAGGGCTGCCTCTACATCTGGGCCACAAAAGTCATCGCCGTGTTTACAAGAAACAGGATAAGCAAGAAAACATCCTGCCACAGGCACCTAAAAAGCTGCAGACCCTTGTTATTCTTTTTTTTTTTTTTCTCACACTGGGCTGTTTATTTATAGCATGACAAGTTGAACCAGGAGGAGGAAAAAAAAAAAAAAGTGAGAGGTTTCTCACTCATTTCCACGCAGGAGTGACGCACGTGCGACGTGGCAGGCGCTGGGCTTGCATTGTCCTTTCAGCTCCGGGTGGGATCTCATTAACCCCTCAGCTCTGGCTGCAATTAATGAACGATCAGGGCAAAACCTGCTGCGTTTGCCACCATGTCAGTTAAACCTGACTCATTCTGGGACAGCCCAGAGGGAAACTGAGTCACCACATACTGGAAATAAGGTCCCTAGTGCCTAAACTCATGGAGATTATGGGGGAGGGATGAGGGAAATTCCTCATCCTCAGCACTTAAGGTTGGATCCTGAAAGCCAACAGAGCAAGGGTCTCTTCCAGAGCTCAGAGAGGATATAGAGGGGCCCCTCTGGAGGAACTTCTTTCCTTGCACAGCTCACCAAGCACATCTGCAGAACCATGGGTTGTCACCAAATTTCAGCAGCTTATAGTCCCCTACAGAATCACTGTACTCTGTGAGTTCTTTCTCATGATATTTTGCTATGCCTGCTTTCAACTTTTAAGTTTTAAACAAAACAGGACACATCCAACTTAGTAACAAGATCATGTTTTTAAATCAAATTCATTCAAATTCATGGAAGATGCACCAAAATGAAACCTCTCAAACATTTCTCACCATCCTTAAGAACAACTCGGGAAGCTCCAAGGTATCTCTGCCTTCCAGACTATCACTTTGTGACTCAAGTCATCCTTATGTCCAGCAAAATTAAGTATTCCCTCACCTCATGTCCTCCCTTTAATAGCTTCACCTCTGGAAGCCTTCAAAACACACTCATCAAAGCTCTCCCCTCAGAAACGTGGGGAAATGAGAGCTGAGCTGCTCAGCCTCTCATGGAGTTTGACTTCCTCGCTTTTGAGCTGAGTCAAAGAGGATTAACTCAACAGGTGTTTTACTGAAGAGTGGGAGGGAAAACAAAACAAAACACAATGAAACAACTGCCTACGTGCACGAATAGCAGATGAATTCCTCCTCCTTTTCTGGGGAATGAACTGCTAAAGCAGATGGCAAACATCCCCTTCTCCTCTAGCCCTGAGTCACTCTCAGCTCTGGCTTTAAACACTTCAGGTCCCAGAGCTCAAATGCTTCCTCTCAGTCAGGTCTGGAAAGGGATCTTCCTCCTCATGCAGACTTGACCTCTGAAGGGTTGAGCTGCTTCCACTGCCCCTGACTCGTGGTCCTCTGCACCCTGGTCATGCTCAGAGACACCAGCTGGAGTTCAAAGGACTCTCCAGCAGCCTCCGTGCCCTGTGTAGGGAGCAGGATGGCTGAAGCCCAGACTACTGCCCTGTAAATTCATGACAACACCTCACAGCTCTTTCTTTTATGAGCAGAAAGGCCATCAAACAGATCAGGAATAAACAGAGACCAGCATCTTCCTCCCCTCTGGGCCAATTACAAGTCCCTGTTCTGATTTCTCATCAACCTGGGACTCTCCAACTGGTCCCACCAAACCTCCTGTTGGCCACAGCATGAGACACAGGGGCTTGGGTCAGCTAAAATCCCACTGCAGCTGGAGGGAGCAGACAGCAGCTGAGGCTGTGTAGTGTTTGCATGAGAATTTCTTGAAGCCTTCAGCAATTAATGTGCACACAAGCCAGTGTTAACAGCCAAACTTTATCATTTTTCTATCAAAACCATGAGAAAAGCACATAAAGCACTTCAGATTGCTGATGGTGAGCCTGTAAATGAGGAAGTGGTCAGAGGCTCTGTATATCTTAAGCAGAACTGAAAAGGGTCTGTCTAGAAGTGTCATTCCACATGCCATACTGAAAATATCTTCAGAAGAAATGCTACTTATTTCCAATATTTGGGTTGCAGGATGATATAGAAGTGAACTTTGCCCCTCTAAGTGACTAAAGCTTGACTGAGGGTTTGTGTGAATTTATTAAAAACTCCCGAGCTGAAGCCAAACATTCAAGCCAACCAATGTCCTAAAACGTCTGCTTACAAATTACTTGGATAATTGCCAGAAGCCCGAGTCTGATCCCTTTTTCTGCTTCTTTCTCACCCAAAAAAATATCTGGTGTGTGTTGCCAGTCTGTATGGGCTGCTCTCTTGATGCTGTAGGCATCTTTAGGAACAGCATCCTATATAATTACATAGCTGAGCGCTGATGAACTGTTGTCAATACAGAATAAAATCAATGCACTCCCTGTTGTGTCCTAACGATGCAGAGCTGGCACTGTGTGAACCAGCTTCTCTGGAAAGCTTTAATTTTATCAAACAACACTCTTTCAGGAGGGATGATTTGGGGTTCTGCTTTTTAACAAAGAGAGAAGTGGAGTGCGGCACACGGCACTTAATATCTGGCTGAGATTTAAAACGCATGCTCCTTATGAAGTGTGACATTTCATCCCCGAAGCCACAGGAGCATTTCCCACATTTAAGTGATAGAGGGAAAACTCTTCAAATTAGGTTTGAACTTTATACCTTCTAATTCTGCTGCAACCCTCCTCTGCCGTGCACCGCGCGCGGGCCTGATGAACACGCTGCTGTATCAAAGTCCAGCAGACCTGAGTGCTGACAAACCCCCTTCACTCAGCCTGCAAGGAAGCAGCAAACCTCCTGGAGAGCCAGGAGTCGATGCTAGCTGGAAAAAACAGCCCAGCCACTGGTCACAAGGCTGAATGAAGTGGTCAGTGCCACCCAGCTGGCAGAGCCACTCCTCCTGGGTGTCACCACCAGCACTTGAGGCCGCAAGGCTGACCCAAGTCCCCAAGGTTTGCAAAGAGCCACCCAGAGCTCCTTTAAACACTTCCAGCCAAGCTGAAAGGAAAACCAAACTCCCATCTGCAAGGAAGCCACTGTCAGAGGGAGGGAGCACCCCTCCTACAAAGATGGGCTAGGAGAGATGGGGGTGTTCACCTGGAGAAGAAAAAGTTCCAGGGAGACCTTAGAGCCCTAAAGAAGCTCCAAGACATCTAAAGAGGGACTTTGGACAAGGGCTTGGAGAGCCAGGACAAGGGGGAACGGGTTTTATACTGAAAGAGGGCAGGATTAGATGGGATAAGGGGAAGGAATTGTTCCCTGTGAGGGTGGGCAGGCCCTGGCACAGGGTGCCCAGAGCAGCTGGGGCTGCCCTGGATCCCTGGCAGTGTCCCAGGTCACGTTGGACACTGGGGCTTGGAGCAGCCTGGGATAGTGGAAGGTGTCCCTGCCAGGGCAGGGGGTGGGATGGGATGATCATTAAGGTCTCTTCCAACACAAACCATTCTGGGATTCTGTGAAGCCCTGAGCAACAGCTCCCCAGGCTTGCCCATCACAAGGTCCCACTTCTCACTTTCCAGATTCAGAGGTTTGTCCATCTGGGGACAGCTGTCCTGCTGTGACTGCTGTCACAGCCACTGGCCCTTGTGGGAGAGCTCCTCTGTTGAGCCCTTCAGGATGAGAGGGACCCACAAGGATATCAGGTCCAACTCCTGGCCCTGGACACCCCAAAAATCCCACCCTGTGCCCAAGAGCCCCTTCAGAGGAAGCTGGTGAGGTCTGACCCGTGCCTCCTCCAGGCTGAACAAGCCAAGTGCCCTCAGCTGCTCCTTGTACAGCCTCTCCACCATATTCTGTCCCTCCTTTGAAGGCTCTCTAACAGCTTTAGATCTTTGTTATCTAAAACTGCCCCCAGCCCAAAGCAGAGCTCCAGGGGACAATCCCCTCCCTGGCCTGGCTGTGCTGGGCCTGATCCCTCAGGACAGGGATGTACCTCCTGGCTCCAGGGCACTGCTGACCCAGATCCAACTGGCCATCCACCAGGATCCCACATCCCTGCTGCCCTCCAGCCTCATTCCCCAGTGTGTCTGTGCACCCAAGGCTGCCCCGTTCCAGGTGCAGAACCCAGCAGGTGACTTTGGTGATTGCCCAGCCTCACGGAGCACATCCCACGCCACATCCCAGGCTGTCACAGCTGTCCCTGTCCCCACACAGCACACACAATCCTTCCCTCCCAAGCAGTGGTGGCCCAAAGCCTCAGCTCACCACGGCTGGATGAGGAAGCCCTGACCCACAGCTTCTCCCTTTGCATCTCCCTGGGCCAGCAACACTCACGAAAAACCTGCTCCAGCTCCCGCCCTGTGCCTCGAGGGACACTCCAGACCTCTGCAAGTGCTTTGAAACACAAGTTGCAAAGGCAGAACATTCTTCCCATTAGGTTGCTTGCTTTCCCTAAGCCCTGCTCAATAACAGACAGGTGCACTAAGCTCTTTGCCAGGGACCCACATTGAGAGGAACAAGACCCTCCAGTTTTATATTTTACCCCCTTTGTAAGCTCACAGTCACCTCTTAAGCTCATAATAAAAGATTTTTTTTGAAAAATGATGGCACCTAGTTTCCAAGGCAGCAGGACTTGTTTGCAAGAGCCTGAGGAATTAGAGATGCCAAAAGGCACAGGCTGTATAAAACCCGTCCCCTGTTCCTGCTGGACAGATCAAATGACACACTTTGAGTTTTTAATGCAACACGAGCTGGATGAGGAAATGGCCAGTGATGCTGTACAAAAAATGTACAATGAGGGGGATAACAGCTACAAATCCCTTTAATCTCTGGCCTTACCTCGACATCTCAGACTGCTTGGTGCCTGCAGGGATTATGGGAGACGTGTGATTCCAGAATGGAAAGAGTGAGATGCTTCGTAGTGTTCACCGACCATGAGCGGTCTGCTGGAGCTCAGCTGCAGTTCAGCCTGCAGTGATCACAGAATCACTGGATCATTTTGGTTGGAAAACACCTCCAAGATCATCAAGTCCAACCTGTGACCAATCCCCACCTTGCCATCTTAACTCCAAGTACTGAGTGCCACATCCAGGAGATCCTTAAACACCTCCAGGGATGGGGACACCACCACTGCCTGGGCAGCCCCTTCCAAAGCCTGAGCGCCCTTTCCATGAAGAAATTCCTGCTGCTGTCCACCCTAAAGCTCCCCTGGCCCAGCCTGAGGCTGTTCCCTCTCCTCCTGTCCCTGTTCCCTGGAGCAAAGCCCGACCCCCCCGGCTGTCCCCTCCTGGCAGGGACTTGTGCAGAGCCACAAGCGCCCCCCTGAGCCTCCTTTTCTCCAGGCTGAGCTTTGAGGACATCACAGCCCAGGCAGACCTGTGTCCTCCCACTTCAAATTACTGAAAAGCTCAAGGACTCAACTGGAAACCTGTTGGAAACCAGAACATCTCCCACTCCCCGCTTTCTCTGTTTATAAATGTCCATTTTCTTAGGCTAAACCAATTACTTACTCTCAGTCGTACACAGCTCCCATTTCAGCTCAAAGCCAGGCTCCTTTCCCATGAAAACAAACAAAAAACCCCCCAACTCTACTCATTTCATAATTAATTTTACTGCATGACTTTTCCCAGCAACACAACTCATTTTTTTCCCCAAGTTCGCTACAAACCGATGAAAATGAAAATCCCCTCAGCCTCCCTGCACGCTGTCATGCACGTCACTTCTTTGCGGCTTCATTTCCCATTTTTAAAAGGGAGATGTTTGCCTTCCTCCAACTTATTTGGGGGAGGAGGGTGGAGAAGGCAGGTGGGGAAGTGAACAACGAGCATTATTTCATCATTAATACAGCTTCCAATTAAATCTTGTGCACTGTGACACTGAGGCGCTAACAGAGGGCAACAAATTCAGATCAATAATTAACATCCACATCATATCAAGCCACCTTGGTCTTCTCATTTCAATTGCTTCAGAAATCTTCCTACTTTTTTATTGCAAACACATGCAATAGGTCAATCCATCCTTAAAACCACACACACTGATGGAGACAGCACTGCTGGGACTCTGCAGGTAAAACTTCTGGCTGAAAAAAACCCATTTTGGCATAAAAGTGGGGTACACATGCCAGCATTAATGGAAATAAAAAATGCAAGGTTCCTATTTGGGTTGCAAAGACTGGAATATTTAATTTTAAAAGAACAAAATACAAATTCCTTACTGCTTTTGAGACCCTGCTGGCCTGCACATGGATGAGGATCAGGCACTGGAAGGAAACAGACAAATTTCCCATGTTAAATTTCAGCGTGAAGAACCACTTTGATATTAATGTTGAAAATTACAAGCTGATTTTACAGCATTTTCCAACCTCAGCATGAAGAAAATGCAACAAGTTCTCCTAAAAATCCCCCACTGATCCAATACACTATGTGATGGGCATAATCATCATATGGCTTGAAAAATAATATCCTTAGATGCTTTTATTATGGTCTTCAAAATTCGTGTTTTCAAGCTTTTTCTCCAAAACCAAAGGGGTGTGGGGGCTAGAAACTTTATTTCAAAAACTTGATAGCCAAGAGTCTCACCTAATTACATGAGCTGGGGCTTCAATGGAAAAAAAAAAGGGGGGGGGAAACAAAGAAAAGGAATGCAGACACACTGAAATTTGTGGAAAAAAAAATGTGATCATTGGCAAAACACTCATTGTCCCAAGCTTCTTGCTTTTCTCCTACTCACTGGCTTTGTGGATGAGCACATTTTCCTGCAAAAATCTGTGCTGAAATCCTGTTCTCTGAACTGTTTTTTTTTAAGTGTAAAGGGAATGGAAGACCACTAAAAAGTCGCCTCAATAAGTGCCTGGGGAAAGAAATAAGAAGAAAGAATAGAATAGAATAGAATAGAATAGAATAGATAAAGGAAAGAAGTGAATGCAACAGGAACAAACCCTTGGTGGGGGATGGAAACAACAGGGAGGGGGGAAGTTAAAAATAATAAGCAGGAAAAAGGAAAATATAGGAAAGGGGAAGAAAAGCGGGGGGGGGATGGGAAAGTACAGGAAAGGGGTAGGAAAATATAGGAAAGGGGAGAAAAGGGAAAAATAGGAAAATACAGGAAAGGGGGGAAAAGGAAAAATACATGAAGGGGGAAAGGAAAATAAAGGGAGGCAAAGAAAGCGGGATGAAGGAAAGTTAATGGGGGGATGAAAGCAACGGGGAGCGGGGAATGATACTCTCGGGGCAAAAACAAAACTAAGGGGGTGGGTGCTGTGATTCTGATAACGATGAGGGACGGTTTTAAAGTAAAAAAGGAGAGATTTGGATCAGATACACAGAAGTAATCCTTCCCTGTGAGGGTGGGCAGGCCCTGGCACAGGGTGCCCAGAGCAGCTGTGGCTGCCCCTGGATCCCTGGAAATGTCCAGGTTGGACACTGGGGCTTGGAGCAGCCTGGGACAGTGGAAGGTGTCCCTGCCATGGCAGGGGTGGGACTGGATGGGGTTTGAGGACCTTTCCAACACAAACAAACAACAAAAAAGGTGGAAAAAAAGAAGGGGGAAAGGCTGAAGCTCCGTCTCCTCGGAGAAGCCGCGGGCAGGGCAGGGCCCGGCCCCCCCCCCGGGCCGTGTCCAAGGCAACGCCGGGGCCGCCGCTGCCTGCAGGGCCCAGCGGGACCCGGCCTGGCTGCCCCGGGGCTGCAGAGGGCTCTGTGGGTGCCGGCACGGTGCGATTCGGGCTCGGAGCCCCTGGCTGTCCCTGGCTGCCCCTGGCTGCCCGTCGGTGCCCAGCATGTCGCAGGCGTGAGTACCGCGGGGCTGCGGGCAGGATCCCCTCAGAGGGAGCGGGCGGAACACGGCCCGGGGCGGGCGGAGCAAATGTTAATAATGTTCGCTCAGAGCCTTTGCACAAAAGGGTCCTCTCTCTCTCTTGCGGCCCACAGCCGTGGCTTGCTTTCCCCTCGGTCATTTCAGCACGGCACAAAGCTTTGCAGGTTCGTCTGCAGCAAGCAGACAGCAGCGGCGGCAATGGGTCACAGTGCTGGGTCAAGGAGCTGTGCTCATTCCCCCAGAAACACCACTCCAAACCCGCACAGTAAGCCAGTATCATTGGTATTAGTGCTGTGCTGCAGTGCTGGGAGCCAGTGTGAGCATCTTCCATGATATTATCCCTCAGTGTGCTGCTGTTTGCTGCTTCCAGCTCCAGCAGCACAGCCCAGGCTGGGGAGCCTCTTTTTCCCAGCTCTAAGCTGCATATGGCTTGTTCAAGTTCAATGAATAATAGTTCATTAGAGGAAAAAAGTTTAGAAAACACCTCGGGGTGGTTTTGTTACCTTCTGCTCCTCTCCTTTACACCCAAAGCTGACCATGTCCAAAGTGCTGCCCCAGCAGGTTGTGAGCAAAGCCTTTCACAGCATCTTCCCCATGGTCTCCCTTCTCTGGCATCAGCAATACCAACCTCAAAGCCGCCTGCTTCTTTTGCCCAGTATCCTCTTTCCAAACTCCCCACTTTTTGCCAGGTAGAGCTCCCTCAGATCCTAAAACATCCTTCCAAATTCAGAAGCAGAGCAGCTCTCCTCGTCATCAGCACCTTGGGTTTCATAGAGCTATGAAGGTTGGACAAGACTTGCAAAATCACCAAGCCCAACCTTCAACCAAAACATATCATTGAATGCCACATCTGCTTCCAGGGATGGTGACTCCACCATTCCCCTGGGCAGCCTGTTCCAATGCTTAACTACTCTTTTCAGGGAAGAATATTTTCCTAATATCTAATCTGAACCTTCCTGGCTTAACTTGAGGCCATTTCCTCTTATCCCAGTGCTTGTTGCCTGGGAAAGGAGGCTGAGCCCCAGCTGACCACAACCTCCTTTCAGACAGCTGCAGAGAGCAATAAGGTTTCCCCTGAGATTGTTTTTGCCAGCCTTCTTCTCTCCTCTCCTGCCTCCACATATTGGCAGCCCCAGCCAGATCCCAGTGAAAATTCCACTGCTTTCCAGCTAGGCAGCTCCTTGGTTCAGGGGTGAGAGGAATAAAGAACAATTTCCCCAAGGGCAGGGCAGAGAGTGTCTGGGGGCTGTGTCTGAGGACAGACCCAGCACAGCCTCCAGTTGGAGGAAAGCTTGGTTGCATCCCTGGTGGATCCAGTGCAGGGCTTGTATAAACCATGCCTAACACTCTCATGGAATCACTTAGGTGAAGTTCACAAGGTAGTGGAGAGTCTTCTGAACCGTACTCAAAAAAAATAAAATTAAAAAAAAAAAAAGGAAGAAAGAAAGAAAAATCCCCACAAAAGTAGTGTTTGACCTCTTCTTCAGAGTTATCTCGGAATCTGTCATTCCTCCCTAGTCTCTGAATCATGGTGCTGCTATTTGAGCCACATTAACACCAAAGGAATTAGGCTGAGCATAGCTGGAAAAACACTTTTTCTTCGACTGGTTTGGCTCAGTGTAATTTTAATAGAGACAGGGCTTTTTAGCATTTCCTGTGGCATTGCCAGCACTGAAGAGCCAATCCATACAAACATGCTCATGTGTCCATGGCACATGACAGGAACACGTACCCAGCCCTGTTTCTGAGCAAGGTGCTGGTGAGAGACTCCAATCGGTGTTGAAGCTGCTTGGCTCAGGTTGCTGTAATGACACTGTGGCTGTGCACAGCACAGGATTTATAGCTGGGCTAATCCAGCCCTTCCTAAACACCAGTCATGGTTGGATCTCAAAGAAGTCACCGAGGCTGCTGCTAACGTGGTTGGTTGTAGTGAGGTTGTGCCGGCTGTGTACCATAAATCAGAGTTGTTTAGGCTGGAAAAGCCCTCTGAGATCATCAAGACCAGGCCTTTACCCAGCACTGCCAAGTCCCCGAGTGGCACATCCAAGTGGCTTTTAAATCCATCCAGGGATGGGGCCTCCACCACCTTCTTCTTTCCATGAAGAAATTTTTGCTGATATCCAGTCTATCCTATATCCTCCTGGTAGCTGAACGGGGTTTACAAGAGGGCTGGAGAGGGACTTTGCACACAGGTATGGAGTAATAGGACAAAGGGAAATGGCCTTAAGCAGGAGGGCAGGTAAAGGTTGGATATTAAGGAAAAATTCTTCCCTGTGAGGGTGGGCAGGCCCTGGCACAGGGTGCCCAGAGCAGCTGTGGCTGCCCCTGGATCCCTGGCAGTGTCCCAGGCCAGGTTGGACACTGGGCCTTGGAGCAACCTGGGATAGTGGGGAGTGTCCCTGCCCTTGGCAGGGGCGGAACAAGATGGGCTTGGAGGTCCTTTCCAACCCAACCCATTCCATGATTCTATTTTCTATAAACCTTCCCTGGTGCAACTTGAGGCCGTTCCCAAGGTATTTTAAATGACTTATAACAACCTGCCTTACCTGAAGGCAGTGAGGCAAAGAGCTGATAATTAAATGGGGTTATGAGAAAGAACTTTGGTTCTTCAGGAAGAGAAATGCCACACAGCTCTCCTTGAGCTTGAGGTAAACCCTGAGTTCCGAGGCATGTTCACTGTCCTCAGGGCCCTGCGATTCTAAGAGGTGTGGGCTAAAGCAGAAAAGACAATTCCAGTGCCTCGGGAAGCTCTGTGTCAGGGTGGAGAGGATGCTCAGAGAGCAGCAGTGTTCTCTTGGGGTCACTAAGTCCAACAGGCAGCCAGGGGAAAAGTCAGCATGTCCAGACATGCCTGGCGTTTTCTAGGGACAGTGTCAGCACTCGGGAGGGAACAGAGCCATTAAGTGCAGGGTGATTAAAAAGTGCTGGAGTATCTCACTTCCCGAAGCACTCAGCACCAGCATTTGCATGCAGACGTACCTTCTGTTCCAGACACTGGAGATTCACGGAGATGCTGCTGCATTTATGTTTTCCTGCTGTGTTTCCTCATCTTTTATGGATTTGTTTAGCCTCTCCCTGACCTGTGGGATCCTGACCAGTGATTCCTTACCTTGCCTTAGTCCAGACACGTTCAAAGCCGAGTCTTGGCACTGCTGCCGCTCCTGCCAGGTTTTAATCAGCTACAAAACATTTGCCACTGCCACCAAGGAGCTTTAAACAATCAAAGCGCTTTAAAATTTAATCTCGTGTCACAAATAGAATTTCTATTAATTCACTGGTAAAATATTGATCTAAGACAAGATCCCGAGCATCTCCCTTCCCGCTCCCAACAGAAACAACCAAAGCAGAGCCCCGTGTTTTACATCACACCCCCAAGGCTCAGCTGAGGAAAACTAAGGCTGCAAAACCCAAACGTGATAAAATGTCAGTGCAGCTTCTAATCCCCTCTCCCCGCTGCGCTCTGTGGCTGCGTTAGGATGCAGTTTCTGATGCTGTGATCACATCCTATTTTCTTCCCACGGGGCCCCAGCCTCATTCAGCCATTGGGCCGTTGTTGAATATTTCTTTTTATCCCCTCGTTCAGCGTCTGGCCCCAGGCCATATTCTTCAAATTCCATCCAAACGCCACAATTATTAGCTTCCTCCTGGGCATTCCTTGCATGTTCTCTCTCATACATCTCCCAAGCAGTCACAGATTCATCTTTGCCCCTCTTTCCACCCCTGGTGAGCATTAGCACATCATCTTGCTTATGTTAAAGCAGGAAATCAGAGACAGGATCAAATTGATCACAGCTAAGACTCAAAGCTGCAGCTCCCTCCTGTGCCTCCCTTCATCCTTAATGAGCAGGTAGGGAAAGATCTTGTGTATTACTCGTTCAGTGTCTCCTCTGGGAAAAAGCATTGTCAGTGGAAATATCCCAGCAGCACTTGTGCTGGCAAACAGGGAAAGAAAAGGCCCCACTTTTCAAGAAACTGAGTAGATGGTGTCAGCTTCGAGCTCAAAGCCTCCTGCTCCCGGCAGGGCTAGAGCAGCACCCAGACACGGCCCTTTATCCATGGAATTGTAGGCAGCTGGATGGGTAATTGCCCCTTCCTTTTCTGAGGAGAGAGGGGGAAAAAGAAAAAAAAATGACATCGGAAGGTTAAAGCTGAAATAAACTTTGTTGTCAGAAGCAGTAAAGTGTGTTATAGGCAAATACTGCTTGGAAGGCAAAAATTCTGCTTGCAAAGGAGAGGAGGCTGCTGTTCACACAACACAGAATAGTTTGGGGTGGGAAGGGACCTCAAAGCCCATCTCCTTCCACCCCCTGCCATGGCAGGGACACCTTCCACTGTCCCAGGCTGCTCCAAGCCCCAGTGTCCAACCTGGCCTGGGACACTGCCAGGGATCCAGGGGCAGCCACAGCTGCTCTGGGCACCCTGTGCCAGGGCCTCACCACCCTCACAGGGACAAATTTCTTCCCAATATCCCATCTAATACTGCACTCTGGCAGTGGGAAGACATTCCCCCTTGTCCCACCTCTCCAGGTCCTTGTTGATTGTCTCTCTCCATCTTTCTTGTACTTGTGCCATCTTCAGGTACTGGAAGGCTGCACTGAGGTCACCCCAAGGCTTCTCTTCTCCAGCATTCCCAGCTCTCCCAGCCTTTCCCCAGAGCAGAGCTGCTCCATCCCTCTGCTCATCCTGGTGCCTCCACTGGACTGTGTCCAGCAGCTCCAGATCCTTCCTGTGCTGGGCCCCAGGGCTGGAGGCAGCTCTGAGGGTGGTGAGCAGGGCAGAGGGGCAGAATTCCCCCTTTCCTGCTGCCCACTCTGGGGATCAGCCCAGGGCACGATTCCCCTGCTGACCGCGGAGGGAAGGGCAGCCCCCAGCGCAGGCAGGAGCTGCAGCCTGGGGGACAGGAGGGCAGCCTGGAGCCTTTGACAGCCCAGAATAGCGTTTCCCACACCTTAATTGCTTTGCCACGTAGCAAAACAGGGGGTTTTGTCATAAAACTAGAAGAAAACTGTTGTTTTTTTTTTTCCCTGCCAGCCTTGTGGGTTTGTGTGGAGCAGGTGCTTGAGACCTGCTGAGGTGTGTTGCTGCTGCTGCTGCTCCATGAGGCTGCTTCCTTGCCTTCCCTGCGGTTTCCCATTACGTTTCTGCCACACAAATCTTTTATCCCCCCCTTCACTTTCTGTCATAGTACCCAGGGCTGAAATTGGAGATGACAGAAGCACAGAGCTGTTCACGTTAACAATGCCAGCAGGCTGTGTGTTTTCTTCTCTTGTCACAACCAAAGCCTACTGAGGTTTATCCTTTATTTTCCCCCAAATGCTTCCAGCTCTCTAAAACATCGTGGCTGGAGCAAGGCTGCTTAAAAAGTCATCTGGCAGAGTCACATCCACCACCAGCTGAGAAGTTTGGCATAATTGTGAGACTAATCTTATTTTAGGAGCGAGGCAGGCTTAAACAGGCTCACGAGCCTGAACTGCTCCAGACTGCAGGCTTTGAAATCAGCCATTCATGCCGACAACATTTGAGTCTATTTGTTTCACAGAATCAGTGCTGAGCTGGAAGGGACCCCCCAGGGCCATCGACCCAACCCCCGGCCCTGCACAGGACACCCCAAGAACCCCACCCCGTGCCGGAGAGCATTGTCTAAACACTCGCTGAACTCACACAGGTTGTGTGGTAAGGCCACACTGATCCCTGATTCTGCCTGCACCTCTCCAGCACAGAAAATGTTTGACAAGAGAGAAAAGAGGGGGCTGCTCCTATAATGCAATCACCAGGTGAGGGAACAGGTAACTGCTGACCTGCACCAGCCAGCAGTCACCCTAAGCCTGGTGATTTTTAGAAAGAGAGAAGAAGAAGAAAAAAAAGAAAAGCAGCAGCATTAAACCCCCTTTTTCCTCTCAGGGCCTCACTTTCCCCTCCCAACCTTTGTCTCTTGTTTCTTTATTTTCCAGAGGCTGCAGGGCAGGGTTTCCCTCCCCCGTGTTTGCCCAGGGTTTAGCACAATGCCTGACCTGTCAGGCTCCCAGTGCGGCAAGGGCACCCTGAGGAGTGGCCCCTGTGTGCCCTTCCTTGTCACCAGCCTCATGTCTGGGTCCCCTCTGCCCTTGTGTTCTGTGCCAGCCTCCCCGAGCCCTGCTCCGCATCCCAAACCCCGTGGCACCTTCTGCAGCCCCCAGCACAGCCCGGTCTCATGGCTGAGAAGGAAACACCAGGTGGGTTTGCAGAGGCGGCAGAGGTTCTTCCTTTGTTTCACCTTCAGCAGTGTTCTCACACACACCATTTAGCGCCCCTTTAATCACACGGGAGTTTCCAAACGAGGTGAGGAAAGCCGGAGTCGGAGTCAAATGTTTTCCCTTCCACCTCCTTCCATCCATCAGGATAAACCAGGGAAACCCACGCAGGACTGCACTGCTGCAGCATGGGAAAGCAGGAGATATTCCTGAGGGCAGACCAGAAAAAACACCCATCAAAGAAGCCAGGGTTCAGCCCATGCACAAATCCAGAGGCAAACTGTGCCGTGTCCTGGAATGACAGGAATAGTGTTCCCTTTGGCAGTGGGTAAAACACAGAGACACTCTGGGGGGAAGAAGAAAAGCCACACAAAGGTAACCCCACTGATGCCAGCTTCTTCTCCTGGCTCGAGAGGGCCCTGAGGGACAGTTTGCATGCTCAGCACAAACCCTTCCAAGAAGGGCATGCTTAAGCCTTAGAACCAGTCCAACAGCAGTGAGCAGGCTCACCTCAGCTGGACTCAAAACCACCAAGCTTTTCCAAGTGTGAGGAGAGATGGGTCAGGCAAACCAGCAGAGTTAGAGGGCCCTACAGCACTAGAACAAAGCATGTACAATTTGGCAGGATTTTAAACATCTCTTTGTAACTTCAGCAGGAGAAAAACCCTGTGTTGTTAAGCTTCACTCTAAATAAGGGGAGCAGGCTTTATTTTGAGCAGTAAAAGTGAGATTTGAACTGGCAATCAGGCTATGGGCAAAAGAAACTTCTTAAGCCCATGTTTTAGACTCTGTTTCTACTTTGTGGGGGTGAAGGGACTCCAGTGAGCAGTTAAAGCTCTGACCTTCCCTCCAAGATGTGGGCTGCCAGAAATCACTCTGGGGTCTCTGGAGTTCAGTCACTTGATGTGCTTCTTCCTCATCCCGTTACAGCATTCCTTATTTTCCCCATAACACCCCTATTTGGGAGTTGCTATGACAATTTGTAGCATTATTTACAGTGCTGTATGCACCGGGAGATCAAGAGACAGCTTTCTTTTCCAGGATTTTCTTAAGCCTTGAATAGGAAAGTTAGGCTCAGTCCTGCTAATTACCTGCACTAATAGGTGAGTTAGAGGGCTCTAATCCAACCTGAATCTGATGGAATATCTTTGGGCACAGACACTGCTCAGAACAGAACAGAAATGAGCCTACAAGATGGACCAGTAACAGTAAATAAACCCCAGTGCATTCAAGGCTACATTGTCCTACCGCTGCAGCGTGTGGAAGCAATTTTGAGGGAGTTCACAACTTAATGCAAAGGGACACTGAGCAAACAGGCAAAAATTCCAGCAGGGACTCAGGGATCACACGCTGTCTGATTCACAGCAAGGAGAGGCAGTGCTCTCCCTTGCTTTTAAGGCCTAATCTTGAAGTTACTCCTCTGAGTACCCCAAGCACGTTTGCCTCTAAAGCTGAAGGGCTCCTCTGCTTCACAGCAGCGCGGCCAAGCCCTCCAAAAGGGGCTCCAAGCACCAGGCACATCTCATCCTTCAGACTAGTCCAGGAGGGCTCGCATTTGGGCACCTGTAAAACCTGAAACAACCATTTTAACACTATTTTGGGGGTGTGTCCTCTAGTCTTTCATCGGGGTGAAGCAATGCAACCCTCAGATCAGATTCCTGCTTGCCCTGTCCTGTTATCCAGTGTCTGATGGTCAGGTCCCCCAAGGTGCTGGTCACCCTGAACACAGCAGGTACACAGGGCCACCAGCTACAAATTTAGCACTTGCACATCAACCTCTTCCTTCAGACTTTCCTTTTCCAGGGGGCCCGTCCTTTCCCTTGCCCTCATTTACCCGAGCCGCCGCTGTTATCCCATGATATCCGTAGTGTTAACATCTGACCCAGGGCAGCCGTGCTTGCGATCATCCCGGCGCTTATCTGATAAACTAAAGCTTCATGGAAGCAATCCCGTGCTATCCACAGTGCCTCACGGTGAGGGCTGCGGCCTCCAGCCCCCTCCTCCCTCCACAGGCCATTCCCAGTGTAAAAAGGAGCGGGATATGAGCTGGCTCAGCAGGAGGAACCACTCGACATTCCTCAGGCACAGGAGGCAGAGAGGGAGGTGATGGCGCATCGGAGCAATCCGGTGTCTCCGCGCAGTAACCTGCACGGGCAGCGCTCCAGCAGCAGGATCCCCCGGGCTCATAAATCAGCTGGATGGCCGTGGGGACACCCCACAGGGCTGGGCTTCCTCGGAGGTTGCCAGCCTCTGTGCTCTCCATGAGAAATCGTGCAAAGTGCGTACCACGCCGCGCCGTTTCTTCCTGCGCTGGAAAACCCGCGTGCCTCACATCCTTCCGTGTCCCGGCTCCAGCCCCGCTGGCCTTGCCTGTCCCCATCTTCTCCCCTCCGCAGGGTTTGTTCTGTTTATCTCCTGCACCTGGGTTAATTGCTGCAATTGACCCATACGGTGGTGCAATAGGATGTAAATGAAGTAGGGAAATAAAGGAAAGGGAAAGACCTGGGTGGGCTGCAGAAGCGTTAGGAAAAGCAAGGCCAGCTGCATCCTGCAGAAAGCCAGGTCAGCTGAAGAGCATGATACACCCTTTAAAACGTTCATAGTGCAAGTTCAGTAGCAGGGTTTGGGATGTTGGTGTTTTTGCTGAGTGCAGGGGGGAGTCCCACAGCCCTGGCACCACCCAGGGCGTGCAGGGCACCCCACGCTCAGGGCACTCCAGGGCTGGAGTTTGTCCTGTCCTGTCCCACCCCACACGTCCCTCTTGCAGCACAAGCCTTGGGTCACTCTGACCTCCAGGACTGGGAATGATAAGATCAGCTCACAGAACTCCAGCATTTATTGTCATGCACAAACAATGCTAACATCTGTCCAGCTTTCTGGTCAGGATAAACCCATTCCCTCAATGCGAGATCTGCTCACAAAGCTCATCTAACAAAGGCAGGGCCTTGTGCTGTTCTCATCTCTCTTTGAGAAGCTCTTGGTTCAGCACATGGATGGGTCTAGATTGCACCATCGAGGCCAATGGCCTTCATTCCTAGGATTAAGGAGCGAGTCCGCTGTCCCTGTTTCCATGGCCACTGTTTTCCCCTCAGCATGACAATGTGAATGAACTGGTTTTCTCCCAGCACAACCAAGTCTCAGTGCAGAAAGAATTTCCTTGCTCTGTTCCTAGAGAGGCATTTTCAAAGATGTAGGATTTTTTAACACTTATCACTGCCAAAAGTCTCCATCTGGCAGAGGAGAACAGGACCTAAAAGTGTCTTCACTGCCACACATGCTATTTACACCTTTCCATGACAGACCTGCTGTTTGAGCCCTTCTCTGAATAAAAACCTCCCATTTCTTGCTCCTTTTGGCTGATTCCCCAGGATGTTCTGATCTGCTTTTCCCATGAAAAGCCACTGACAGCCAGTCCGTGCTCATATCAGAACTCCACCTGTTCCTACTAAAACTGCCAAGTGAGCAGCATTATTGCTCCTAGGAATGGAGATGGCCTGAGGTGACAGCTTCCATGCCACATAATCCCATAGCCACCAGACCAGATATTTAGCAATTCCTTGGAGTGCAACAGCTGCTACCATAGAAATAAATCAAGTTATTTTCCTCATCTCACATTTGAATTAGGGCCCACAGCTCCACTCCAGCCTTGGCACCAACCCCACCCTTTACCCTGCAGTGAACTCTGAGCAACCACTTCAGAAAGGCAGAACAGCTTTAGAAACATGAATTGGTCCTCATCCCAAAAGTGCAGAGCCTCAAATAGTCCTTCCCGTATTAAAAGGCATTGGAGGGAGACATCTTTTCAATTAAACCATCTTCTCAATTAGCACAACTGAATAAAACTCCTGGCACTGTTGGGGATTGTGACTTCAAGCACTTGAAGGATGCTTCAAGCGTTTTAGAAACTTGAAAAGCTTTAAACTTTCAAGCTTGTTTTAATAAAACAGTATTTTAAGATTCCTGCTTTCAAAACAAACCCAGAAACTTCTGCTAATGCTTTTCAAAATACTTTGTAGTTAAAAACCTCCTTACAAATGTAATGGCTGAGACTTCCAGGCTTGCTTTGTGAGAAAGGAGCCCTGGCGTCGCCTGTGCTTTCGTGTCGGGTTGACGGAGCCTCCTCTTTCCACCCAGCACTTACATCAAGATGTGGGCAGACACCCAGAGAGAGCTGGATGCCATGCTCCAGAGGGAGAGGGAGGAGTTCCTGCAGCCGGAGGAGGACCGTGAGAAGGTGCTGAGGCTGCTGGCCACGGCCTACGTGCGGTACGTGGAGATGCTGCGGCGGCTGGAGGAGGCCCACGATCACCTGGTGCACCGGCAGAAGCGCGCGGCGGTGCGGCAGGCGCTGGACGGCGTCACCGGCCGCCTGCTGGAGATCAAGAGGGAGATGGTGGCCCTGGAGAAGTCCGAGTGCCACGCTATGGACGGCGTCCTCATGGAGCTGAAGCGTGTCCCGGTAGGGCTGCATCCATGGTGAGCTAATTCCATGGGAAAGATGGGATTGGCTGGTATTTCCTCAGCAGGAAACTGCCGAGCTTTTCACAGCCCATGGACATGGTCTTCCATGCGGAGGGCAGGGAAAGGGTAACACACGGTCTCAGGGTGAGCACAGAAGATTTCAGGGCTTTGGGGCATTTAATAAGGGATTCTGGGGCACAAGTCATTTTCTCCTGACATTTCTGGTTGAAAGCAGCAACACTGAGAGAAACAGATGGCTCCCCAGCTGGTGTCACCATCATCATTTTGGGGGTTTTGACAGTGGAATGGCCTGTGCAGTGCCAGCAGTGCTGGCATCAGATGGCACTCACCTTTCTCAGCGAGGGAGGGGAGCAGGGAGGTTGGACCAGATGACCCTTTGGGGCCCCTTTCAATTTGACTCATTCCATCATTCCACATTACAACATGAATTTGTATTCATAGAATTCCAGAATGGTTTGGGGTGGAAAGGACCTTAAAGCCCATCCAGTGCCACCCTCTGCCATGGGCAGGGACACCTTCCACTATCCCAAAGCCCCCTCCAGCCTGGCCTTGGACACTGCCAGGGATCCAGGGGCAGCCACAGCTTCTCTGGGTACCCTGGACCATGGCCTCCCCAGGCTCACAGGGAACAATTCCTTCGTAGTGTCCCATCTAAACCTACTCTCTGTCAGTAATAACTTCACAGCTTTGCTGTTAAGTGTCAGGAGCTTGACTCTGCCAAATTTTAATGTGGGCTGAGATAGAAAACGGGCCACTGATCAGCAGAGTCCACCGCAGCCTGCCCTTCTGGCACGGCGAAATCAGCACCGTGAATGTGACAATGAGGCAAAGAGTGGAAGCCGTGCTTTAAAAGCCGTAGGAAAAATGGGCTGGCAAAGGTGGCTCCTTCTCTCGCAGACAGCTCCATCTATTGTCACGTTCAGGTACCGCTGCTTTGCTAAAACCAGCTGAAATTCCTGCTTTTTTAGGATCCCGGCTCCGAGATAAATTGCCCGATATCGTTATAGCATCATCCTGAGATCTGCAAACGTGTTTCTGTTTGCCACATCTGCAAATTTACGATAGGAATTGCCAGGAATTTCCACCAGCCCTTTACTTTCAACACTAATCACTGTTTTAAACTATTTTAAACTGAGAGTATAAACAGATCTCCAGGGAAAATATTCCTTCAAATCATATTTGGAAATCCTTAGCCCTGCTGTTTTCATGACTCAGCAGTAAATCCATCTGCAGCAAAAAGTTGGCGAGTCTGAGAAGTCATGCCTGACATTCTCCTCAAAAACAAGCATAAATTCAAATTCCTGCAACCACACCTTAATTTTTAGAAGGCATAACATACCTACTTACCACAAAAGAAATCAATCACTGAGGAGATTTCAGGTTTTTTCAAAGAAAACTTTTCCCATACTAGATAAGAATATGGATTTATGGGGTGTTCTTTCTAATAAAATATTAAAATATTCTTGGTAACAGAACAAAATTACTGGACAAATAACTCCTGTTTCTCAAAGGATCTGCCCAGAAAGGATATCTCCAGTCATTCCTTTCCCTTTATTATCAGTGCTAAAGTCCTGCAGGATTGAAGGCAGAGGACACAACATTTTATATCTTATGTGATGATATTGCCTGTTTTGTACCATGTCACTGCAAGGCCAAGCTTTCCTGTTCTCTCCAGTTCTGTAGCTCGTGGTTTTGTGCACTTGCCTTCCAACATGCAGTCACTCCATTTCCTGGGGTAATTGTGGAGGTATTTGGATCCATAAATCCCGTGTGGAGCTGGGAGTGGCTAAAAAGCTGCGAATTTGACACGAGGTTAAACATCCCCAGCCTGACTTTTCAGTGCTGGGCCCCAAAAAGAGATTATGGAGAGAAGCAGGCTCCTCACCCATCCAGCCCTGGCACTGGGGCTTTGACCTCATTTTTCCAGCCAGTAAAAGCCACAATCCAGAAATAAAGGCCAGGTGAGACAACAGAGACACTCCTACACTGACTCTGCTCCCTGGCAGCCTAAAAATCCTCTCATCCTACAGGAGGGTGTCCAGACAAACCCTTGATTTCTTATACCTCCAGATTTTAATCCACCCAGAGTGATTTGCACTCAGAGTACAGCATAGAATCATTTCCATCAACTACCAAGGGTTGTTGGGAGGTGCAAACAGGGAGCAGAGCAAGACAAATATTTAGAAATTTTATCAGACCAGACTTCTGCACTGATAGAATCATAATCACAGCCCAACTTGGAAGCTTTCTTGTGGTGCCATGGTAGGGATGTCCCTCAGTGTGCAGCTGAGGGAATGGGGAATGAAACTGGAAGAGATGTGAATCATTTACATCTTTTTAATTACGGAAATTAGGTAAGACAGGCACTTGTGGTTATGTCTGATTTTAAGAAGTGTCTGAGATACCACAGTCACAGCTCAAAATACCTCTTAAAAACCCTAGAATTGTGCTTTGGTTCCTTATAATGGAAAAAAAATGGCAAGAGAACAGATCTATTTTTCATGTTGATTAAAACAAGAAGTGGGATGATCACACGACCAAAGGTATTCAGCTCGGTGGAAATCATGTTTAAATTTCTAGCAACCCTGCCAAATACTTTAGCAATTTGATAATATAATTGAGCCATTATAAGAAGAAAAATTTCTGGGCTCACATGGTTCACAAACTCGGTTGATTTATTTGTTTTTGTTGAATTAGGCCTAAAGTAATTGAAAAGTAACAGCAGCTGTTACAAAGGTCAAATTCCCCAATACTCTAAAAATATTCAACAACCTCTGTCCTTATTTTATTGCTTTGTAAAGGTGTTCAATTAACCAGTAATGTGATTTAAATACAGTCCTAAAAAGCATCTCGTGGCTTTCTTCCTCCAGGAAGACATAGAAATACCCATCCCAAAGTATTTCATTAAAGAAAACCTGAGGATCCTGCAGGAGAGGGAGGAATACCTGCAGGAGGTTTTGCTGAATGCTGGTTTGCTAGAACAGGTAAATGCACCCCATGCCTACCTATCATATTTGATTTGTTTAGCTTACAGCCACGTGTGTCTGAACACGAGACACTGAAGTGAGAAGTGCTTTCACAACAGTGAGGAGGTAAAAGTGTGTTTACAGATAAGGCACAAGCAGAAAGAAACCTCAGATTTCCCTGTCAAACAACATCCAGTCACATCTCGAGTCTGGGTAAGACTGAAATGATCCTACTCTGCTTTCTGTGTGTGAGGGTGTCAGAAGGAGCAGCACTTTGGCCAAGTCACTGCTTTATTTGTCTAACTAACCTTCATCATGTAATTAGTCCTGCTGAAACCAAGCTGTCCTGGCCCAGGATTCCCCAGTGGAGCAGGCAGAACCCGGAGTTCAGGTCAGCACAGCTGTTGGCATTCACTTGTTTGTAACCTCTGAACAATGAGTGGCAGTTTCCCTGCTGCAGCTGCTAGGAGGAGCACAAAAGCTGAGTTTTGGCAGAGCCAAAGTCATTACGCACAAGTACACCAGCGCTGCTCTGGATTTGATACACTTTTGACCCTTTGGGAGTGGCGTGCTGACCCCTGGGAGTAAACAACGGTGCCTGCATGCCTGGATAACTTGGATTCATGGATGTTGTAGCCATAAGAGACAGCGCTGATGGCCCACTTAGTCACAGTGCTGCCCTGAATTCTGCAGCAGTGATTGCGCCTTTGATCCTACAAAATAACAGAGGGAAAGTCCCCGGGGATGGGAACAGCCGCAGGCAGACTGCAGAGACACAGCACAGCCTTCCCTGCCAGGGGCTTTGCTGGGCCACAGGACAGCTCTGGGTGAGTTCTCTGCTCCTCTTCTCTCCTGACCTTGCTCTGGGGAGATCCTGTTTATCCTGGAGCCTTTTGCTTCCCCGGGTTCTGCTCCTGCCCCTTTCCAGTGTGGCATCCATTAGGGATGAGGTTGTCTAGGGAGCAGCCAGCTCAGCCAGAGCACCGTGCTCTGGCAGGGTCCAGCTCTCCCTTGGCAGGCTGCTCCAGGGAGCCAGAGGATTCAATGAACAGCAATAAAACAACCTCAGCCAGAGTAAATCCAGTGCCCACTGGGATTGCTGCAGGCTTGGCAGCACTTCTACACCTCGTCCTCTCAGGAAATCCTGGCTGCTGTGAAACCACCTGGAGCTCTGCAGTGTCTGTGGCAGTGCTGTTTGGAGCAGCCTAACATAAATGAAAGGCGCTGGAGTTCACCTCAGCAATCTGCTCTGCACATGGTTTGTGTGATTCTGTTCAGGAAATCTATTCTGTGCAATTCTGTCCCAGAAACCCCTGCTGGAAGTAATTGCCATACAATATCTATATAATAATTAAAGAGGAGCTGCCTCCAGCTGGGAGATGAACATCAAGAAAGGACACTAATTCAGTTTTTCCATGGGGAGCACTCTCAGGAGTGAGAAGGGGGAATCTCCCTTCTGTTCTGATCCATTTTTCCCCTCTGACTCAGAGCAGCCCCTCTTTCCATTTTCATTGAAAGAACTGCAATCCCAGCAGCACATCCCGAAGCCCTCCCTTCAGAAAAGGAAAGGAAAACATTCCACAGCCTGAGAAAATCTCCTTTTAGAAGGACAAAGCCCCATGGTTGTGTATTTTTGCTCAAATGGATCCAGTTCAGCAGGACTACGTGAGCCATTGTGGCTTCATCACACATCAACATCTTTGTTTCCTAAGATATCATTTTCTAACTGAGGCAGGCAGTTAACAAACCCTAACTTTCCTTTGTTCATTCCCTTTTTTTGGCTGTGCTGCTGCAGGAACCTGTCAGGGCCATGACACTTGAGGAAGGCATTCGAGTGATCCAGGTGGCAGAGCGGGCTCGCCAGGGTCGTGCTCGAGCAGGGTTCATGAAGAGGATTTACCTCGAAGAGAAAAGACAAAGTAGAAAAGAGGAGACAGGGATGGGCAAAAATCCAGATGCTGCTGCCACTTGCATTCAAAAGGTGAGTTTCTTGTGTAGCAGCAGTTCTGGCAAAGCCAAACTGACAGTGTTTTGGTCAGGAGAGCAGCTGTGGACAGAAACAGGCTCGCAGCATGGGAAGCTTTCTGAAATGATCCTTTTTAGGGTGTCCAGCAAGAGGAAACACATCATTTAAACCACTTCAGAAAGTGAGACAGGACCCCAGATGTAAGATCAATGGAACCAGTCCTGCACTGGCAATGCAGGATGACTTTGCAACTTTACATGTTGTTTTTCCATTCTGATTTTTATGACCTCAGTTGCTCTTTCTGGCCTCCGCTTGGAATTCAGTGCATCTCTGAATTTATGCCTTTGTCTGTGATCTCCAGGGGAAGGGTTCATTCCATATCTAGAAAAAAGGACAGAGGGAGGTCAGTGCTAAATTCCACTAAAGAGTTCTTGCACATGAATAATTCAGACAATTCAGCCTGATGAGACCAGGAGCTCAGCCTAAATCTGATGTCTAAACTTCACGAAGCAGTGACAGCTTTTAGAAGCCACCCAGAGCAGCATGAGGGGATGACAAACCTCAGAATTTGTTAAAAAAAAAAAAATAGCAGATGGCAACCTGTTAAAAAGCAATAGTTTCAATTGTATGTTGTGCCTTTCCTTCCTCAATTTGTTTTTTCCTGTGTCTGCCCCAGAAAAGGAAGCTGTACCAAGGCCCATTTATCTCATTAGAGTTTTGTTTACAATCCAGGTCTGGCGTGGGTACAGCCAGCGCAAGAAAACAGAGAAACTGAGAGAGGAGGAAATGATATTTCTGGGCATGGTAAGTGGGGCTGGGCCTCGGGAACACAGAATGCCACACTCTGCACACTCTGTTTGTTCTTCAGGCTTTTATAATTCAGCCCAAGAGCAGAAATTAATTTCTATGATTCCTCCTATTTTTAAAAGGAGTCTCCAAGGAATGTAGAATTCAACTGGAATGATAAATGGCACAGGAGTAGCACAATTTGTCTTCTGCTGAATGGGTTTGTGCTGTCTATACATTCTCCAATGTGTGTGGCAGATGTGGAAACTGACTTTGGAGAATTTGCCCTAGGTTCCAGGGAATTTGACCTAGGCATGGTCAGCAAAGAAATTTTTATTAATCAGCTTTCCAGTCATGGTTTCAGGACTGGTGAGCTGCCTTATGTCTGGAGTAGAATTCATGAAGGTTGGAAAAGCCCCTTAAAATCATCAAGCATTAACCCAGCACTGCCAAGCCCACCCCTAACCCATGTCCCCAAGTGCCACATGACACATCTTTTGAACACTTCCAGGGATGGTGACTCTACCACTTAACTGGGCAGTCTGTTTCAATGCTTGACAGCCCTTACAGTGGGCTAAAGTAATTAATTTTTCCTAATATTCAATTAAATAAAGAAGCAGAATCCTTTTCTCCCACCCCTTTGCAAGCCACTGCTTGTGTATGTCAAGAGTAGAGGAGACAAACCTAAGAACTGGCATGTTAATCCATCAATATTCTCTAAGCCCATGTAAAAATCATCAAAATCTCTCTCACATCCCTCTGCAGAGGCACAGGGAAGTGAACATCTGCCCATGGTCAGTTAAAATGCACAAGGGTGAAGGAAAAAAAGTTAAAGCACCTTTTCCACAAGGAATCTGTTCCTCCCACCCCCTTTCTTGCAACAAACAGCTGAAAAATAGGATAAATTCTTTACTGGTGACCTTTTTTTTGCCCCCCTCCAAGCTTTTGGTGGCACTAACAGGTGTCAAGCCTCACCCAAGTCCAGCTGCAGTAGCACAGCCCTTGTAGCAAGCTCTAGTAAAGTTCTAGTGAAGCAGCAGCACATCACAGGAACATTCAGCACTGCTCTGCATTTGTTCAGTTTATTTATGCTTCCATGTTCTACAGTTCTTAAGTGATTAATTTATAAACTCGTGATTTCATTTTGATTCAAAACATGCTTTCTGCTTTGCCCAGGCACTTCGAGGGATTTTAATTGCCCTTAGCTGCTTTATAATGCCCAGAGAATACATCTCACATCAGTTAAAAATAACATTACTACCTTACCTTTAGGAAGGAAAATGTACATTTGCCTGAGCTTTGCCATGTTAAATACAGGTAACAGCTTAGGGATTACTGCCTTTAGTATCTGCTGGTCTCTAACAGCTAAACAGAACCTTGGGTGACAATTCTGCCTCTGTTAAACACAAAATTCCCCAAAGTTTTAACTCTTAGTGCAGACCTAAATGCTTGGGATGTACTGAAAAAGAGTGAGAAATGGCACCTTTTGCAGAATAAGGGATTGTTTCCTGTCAAATCCCATGACGTTTCTGTCGAGTCCTTAGGAAGGAAATCTAAATCTGGCATCAGTTGTCTGAGGGTTCACAGGCAGGCCCTCATTCCATGGTGGCCAGTGTGGGAGGAGCTGGTAGCTGGGCTGTGAGCAGCCTGGTTTATGGGGAGCACAATGTAATCTATATCATCAGAGGGATGAGGGGAATTAAAACCAAACACATCGAGTGCCTTCGGTTCCTGACCTCCATCCAAAAGCAAGGGGATTGATGTTTGCTCCTCTGCACTCTGACTCCTTGCTCTTTATCAAGTTTATAATCAAAGCACGTGGGGGGAAAAGATTTTATAACTCTAAACAAAATTTTTTAAAATCTGTTCATCTTTGCAGGGTTTTTAAATTCCCTTTTCCTCTGCACGCTGCATTCCCTTTCCTGGTCTCCAAAGGAAGCAGACATTGGTTCCCACTGATAGATAGGCAGGGAGCTCCAAAGGTCAAATCCCTTTGATGTATGATCATGTCAGCCCTCTAAAAAATGACCACAGATCTTCATGTGTAAATATGTTGAATTTGCTTTTCTAATGCTGCACGACTTAGATAAATTAGAAGAGCCAACCATCCATTACTCCAAGTCCATCCCAAAGGAGACTCGACTTTTGTTGCAATAAATATAATTTCTCTTATAATTAGGGCTTTTTTAAAAAGAAGTCTGTGTTACTTTCAGACAAAGACTGCTTTGCACAAAATGCTGATCCATTTGAAGTTCTGTGTAAAAGATTTCTGGGAACATTCAATTGTGTTGGCCTACAAAATAGAAAAATAGGTGTCAAACCCAAGAACTGTCCAGTCTTTTGCTTAATTCAGTATTATTTTCTTTACTCTCTACTTACTTCACAAGAAATTCATGTATCTTTTCTGGAATTCGATTCTATTTCTTCTTTTGCTTGATGACAGAGAGCAAGTCTATGGTAGAGAGATTTTTCTTGGCTCAAAAGTAAAGCCTCATTATTATTATTATTATTATTATTATTATTTATTATTAAAGCCTAATTGCAGAAACAGCACGATTCCCTCAGCACACGTTCTCCAAAGCCCTGATAAATCACACTTTGCAGTCCCAGTTTAGTGTGTGAAGAGAAGCAAGCCTCCTAAGAGCACATATATCTTGATAACTGTATCCTGGGCTGCTTCCTGATGTTCCTCACATTCCTGCCACGGGGCTGTTTACTGCCAGCTCCAGTGCAACCACCAAACCACTGCTCCAGGCACGGGGTTGTGTTTCAGCCACACTGATGTGCCAAGAAAACACACGGGGCTGTCTGAAAACACACACGTGATGTCTGAGCCAATCTGGGTTTCCTTGCTCTGCTTTCACATCCCAACTCAATTTACACACCAGGTTTTTAAGCTGCTCTGTTCTGCTGGCACTTACTGATCCCCTGTCCCTAAAAACCCCGTGCAGAGGCTGTGATTGTTTAATTTTGCTGCAGAGCTCAGCATAGCTGGGTGTGTGACCTGGCTTTTGGCAGCTGCTGTGTCTCAGGGTAGTGCAGAGCAGCCCGAGCCTGGCCCTGGATCCACCCTCAGCACTCTCCTGCAGGAAGTTATGCTTATAATCTCAGAGCACAGGCTGCTGGAAAGAGGAAAGGCTGGGTTTAACCTCAAGCATTAGGATAAGCAGTTTGCCATCAGACTGATTTATGAGAGGGTAGGAGGACGTTGGGGACCGGAGGAACAGCTGGCTTAGAGCACTCAGGTGGGAAGAACATGGAGCCAGCAGGTGCCCGGGTGGCCAAGGGCACCTGGCCTGTCACAGGACTCATGTGGCCAGCAGGAGCAGGGAGGGGATGCTCCAATGCTCTGTCCAGTTCTACCTTCTTCTTCTCAAAGTATTCTGGAAGCCAGACTAAAAAACTTCCAGGCAGTGCTTTGGTGAGTCCTCCGTTGTGTCTGGAGAAGTTAAAGTTTGCCACGTGCATTATCTTGTCAGGATGTTCCAAGGTTGGCAATCAAAAGTTGTTATTGAACCTCCTGGGAATTTTGTTGTTTCTGGACCACTCAGAGTGAATCAAACTACCTTCCCTAAACCTGCTGAACAGGAATTAGAGGAGTCCAGGAAAAAGGTACAGAAAGACAGGTCCCTGTCTCCACCTGCAGTGCTGTGATATGTTTTCCCCCAAGCCTCTTCTCCCTGGGCTGGGCTGACTCAAAACAGCCCCTTCTTCTATTTTCATCAGAAGAACTGCAATCCCAGCAGCACAGGAACCAATCCCTTCAGAAAAGTAAACGTTCCATAGCTTAAGAAATTCTCCTGGTTCTTTATGTCCTTTCTCTGAAATGGATACTCTTCAGCAGGATGTATGAGCCATGTGGAGCCATTGTGGCTTCCTGCTGGAGCATCAGGTTTTCCTCATCACACATCACCACACCAGATCCAGCTGCCCCTGAAGGTCCTCAGAAAAACACATCTCCCAGAATATCAGACTTCCAAGATACTGCAGGACAAGCCAAACCCCAGTTTAGGGTCTCACAGGTGTGAATTTACACACACACCGCTCTATCCTGAAGTTCCAGCGCTTCCCAAAGAGTTAGTGGTGCAATACCTGCTGTTCTGTGATTCTCTTACCTTGGTATTTCCAACATCCTTCCAACCTGGCATAGTGGAAGGTGCCCCTGCCCTGGCAGGGGATGAAACAAGACAAGCTTTAAGATCCCTTTCAACCCAAACCATTCCATGATCCTTTTCACATGGAAGGATCTATATGGTGTTAAATAAGAAGCTGTTCTCTTCTTCTTACCTCTTTTAAGCATACCCTAATTTAGGCATGTTTTCTTGGTTAACGCTTTATTTATATCTGAGAAAACAGTCTGCCAAACATTCCTCCTCCTCTGAATTCCTGATAAATATAATCCATTTCATCCAGTCAGAAAAAAAAATCAGCATTTCCCAGAATAGCTTTCTGTGTAAACATTATAGACTATGGCTAAATAAATATTATACAGGATTTAACAAACTACAAACTCCATCAAATGAAATTTAAAATATTTCATCAGCTCGTGAAAGTGGGCAGCTACAGCAGTGGTGCAGATCAGGCCTGGTTTTGCCAAGTTTAAGATTAAAATGACTTTTGCTTGCCTGGATGTCAGCACAAAGTCCTCTGTTATTTCACATCTCAGCAGCGATAACTAATCTATCCTGTTTTCAGTAGAAATTTTAAGCCTGCTTATTTTTGAAACAGAAAGATTCTGGGAAGAAAGAAGCATGCTAAATAATTTGGCTTTCATTGGCTGCACTCACACTAACAATGAAATCACTGCCTTTCAGAGCCCAAAACATGCTTGCCATGTTTAGTCCAAGTTTAACAGCCTGCCCAGGTATCATATCAGAAATAAACATAACCAAAATTATATAAACTCATCTGGCCCTGAATGTAAACATTTTGTCCGCTTCAAATTTTCTTTATCTTCCTAAAAGGTGTTACATGTAAATAGATTTCTAAATATATATTATATAAATCTCTAAACCAACCATTTTTTTTCAACAAGGCCTCCTACTACAAATGCTTTGTTTGAACGCATATGACAATTACTTTAATTGGCAAAGCCATTGGAGTGAGTCAGAGAGTAGGGAAGCTTTAATGAATGCAATATATTTTGCTTACTTGTTCTTTTTTTTTGTGCCTAATTTAGGAATTCAGCCATATAATTGATGTGGCTATCACCATTTGTGTACCATGGAACCTCTATTAATACAATTTTCATTTGGGGGGTTGGAACTGGATGGGCTTTAAGGTGCTTCCAACCCAAACCATTGCATGATTTTATGATTCACAAGATAAGAGACCTCTTTAAAATCTATTCTGCCCTCAGCCAGACAAATTATATTGAGAAAATAAAGCAAGAACGTAGCTCAATCCTGTAGCAAACTTTTAAGTGCAGTTTGGAACACAGTTCAAAATTCACTAGAATCGTATCGTAGAATCACAGAATGATTTGGGTTGGAAGAGACCTTAAAGATGATCTCATTCCACCCCTTGCCATGGGCAGGGACACCTTCCACCTGAAAAATAATAGTTGTAAATAAAGATCAAGACCCCAGCTGCTTTGATAATACGTTATTTTAGTCTACATGCCTATGTAATCCAAATGTATTTAAAAAATAATTTCACTTTCACTACTGGTTAAAATAAGTGACTATTACAACTACTTACTTTAAAAATACTTAGAAATAAAGCTTCTCCCCCAGAGAAGCGAACTGTAAATGTACTGAAAGATAATACTGCACAACTGTAGCATTTCCATCTTTTGAAATCTTCCAATTCTGGGCAGTCCTGGCTGTGGCAGAGCATTTCCTTAAGCCCCATAAAACCACGGAGCATGTGCTTCAGCTCTGCTGTTCCAGGCCCACGACAAGAAGCTGTCCTCAATTAAGTACCCAGCAATAAAAGCTGCAGTAAATCTCCCTCTCAGGCATAATAGGAACGTTAACCTTCAGTGAAATGAAATGTGTTTATTCCACCGCCACCGAGCCTCTTCCCCGGCAATGGAACAATTGAGGAGCAGTTTGTTCCACAGCAGGGCCTCCTCCTCCTCCTCCTCCTCGGTGAGCCAGAGCAGCCCCAGTGTGCTCAGCCAGCCTGCACTCCTCCAAGTGCTCCAGGATGAGCAGGAAGGGCTCTGCTGGGGAGCTGACTCAGCACCAAGGCAGGGCTTCCCAGCCAGGAAAGGGATCCAGGCAATCCAAGAACCAGGCTGGGAAGAGAAAACAGACACAGTTCTGTGGGATCAGGGAGTGCTTTGGTTGAAATGGGCTTTAAAGCTCATCCAGTCCCACCCCTGCCACCTTCCACTATCCCAGGCTGTTCCAAGCCCCATCCAACCTGGCTTTGGACACTCCAGGGATCAAGGGGCAGCCACGCCCTGTGACAGGGCCTCCCCACCCTCCCAGGGAACAATTCCTTCCCAATATCCCATCTAAGCCTACTTTCTGTCAGTTTGGAGCTGTTCCTCCTTGTCCTGTCGCTCCAGGCCCTCTCCAGCTCCCTGGTAACCCCTTCTGCAGGGGGCTCTGAGGTTTCCACACAACCTTCTCTTCTCCAGGTTGAACATGCCCAGCTCCCTGACCCTGTCTCCAAATGGGAGGTTCTCCAGTGCCCTTTTCACCCACATGGTCCTTCATCCCACTGACTTACCTGGGAGGTGTAGGAAACACCTTCTCCCTTCTGCTGGTGCATCATCCCCTTCCCTTAAAACCTGAATTCTTTTGGGGAACGAGTAAAGAACAGAACGGAAGAATCTTACCAGCGCGCTCGTGACTGATGAGTTGGAATAAAATTCTCTTTTAGACAAATGTCCATTTTGCCTTATTAATTTAAACAAGGATTTTAAAGACAAAGCCCATCAAACATTAGATAAGCCTTTTAAGTTAATGGACCATGTAGTCCTATTTTCCCACAAACTCAGGAATCTTCATATTATGTCCTATTTTTACAGCAACATCAATTATTAATATGTATACTTTTGCTGACAGAGGACCACACTAAAAATGTGAGTTTCGTTATCCAGTTCTGGGTCATTAACTGTGAAAAGCTTGTAAATATAATGGTTTATTCACATGGGAAGCCTTCATTAAGATGCATTATTCTACAACTGATGTGGCAGCATTGCATTATCAAGTTCACTGTCTCCATCTAATATTTGTAATTTGTTTCTAAATGAGTTGCTGTTTGTAGGGCAAGTTAACAAATTTGAATTTCACATGGCCAGAGAAATTTCTTAGAGATGGGAAAATGCTTCTTCCCCCAAGGAAAAGCTATTTATTAGCATCTTCCTTGAGAATGCCTCCCTTTGATTCAGAAGCAGGAACATTAGAGGCGCTGAGAGAAGGGACGTTAGAAATAAATTGGCTTTTGTCTTCCCTCCATGCACGTTAGAGGGCTGTGGAAGCACACTCAGGGTAACTTCAGAGCTCCACAACAGCCATGTGGAAACATGGAAAGCTCTTCCATGATGCTGTAAGGCAGGGAGCTGTTGGGAGCATTCCTGCTGGAGCTGTTGGAATTCATCCTCTCTCTTGGCACTCTCCAGCCACTGCATTTCCTATTCCCTCTTGCATCTTCAGATGGCCAAAGCTTTTTCAGACCTGTTTTCTTCTGAGTTCTGCTCGTTGACAAGAGAACAGAACCTCCAGCAGGGCTCTTGGAGAGATCCTGTCTCCTTTTGAAGGCCCAAGAGCACCTGAAGATGAGCACAAGGCCCCAGGTTGTGCAGTTGGCTCCTCATTCCTGAGACAGGGTTAGGAATGTGTTAAACTCTGAAGCTGCTGAGGTTTAGGGTGACACATACTTCTGTGATTAGGTCAAGAACACTGAGGACAAAATAAAACAAGTTTAACAGAGTGGCTTTCTTCAGCTGCAAAGCTGGAAGGTATCACCTATGCTATTCATAGCTTATTTTCTTTTTTTTTTCAAATGTTTTAACAGTCTAAAACATTTTATATCATCATTTACTTGACAGAAGAAAGGCATTTTCTTTGAAAATTCTTGACAAATGGTAGAGAACTGACAGTTCCATCCTCTGGACATCTTGTTACATCTCTTCAGCACCTCCCGCTGCTCCAGTGTCCATATTTATGTTATGTTGCTAAATTCCCTTCCACACTTAGTTTTGTCTAGTTCATGTTCTTATTCCCTCCCTACTTTATCAATTAATTCATTTCCTTGAGCATCCACATGCTTGGATCAGCTCTTACAGTCCAAGGAAGCTGGTTTTAAAATAGTCCTCATTTCACTTGGTAGCCCATGTACACATACATTCTTTTGAAGTCTCCTCAGCCTTGTTCTTCTCAAGTCCATTCATTTTTTGTTTACGTGACTGCATTGATTTCAAAGTGACAGAAGAGAAAGCCAAGCCAGCTGTACATTCACCTGTGCTGTTTAATTTAAAAATCAAATGCCCAGGGCATGATGTCCTCTCTGCCAGTCTGGGCTTTCCTCCTTGTTCTTCTCTCCCAGAACAGGAGCCAGCCTTACATTCCTGGCTTGTGCTCGCCTCCTGCTCTTCCCTGGTGAGCAGGGCACACTGTGGATGTTCCACATTGGCCAGCCCTGAGTCCTCCAGGCCTCATTTATCACAGCCAGCTGTGCTCTTCATTCCTGCTCCCCTCACCCATGGCAGCTGGAGCATGTTACTGCCAGGCAAGGAATCAGGAGGACTGGGGGAAAAGAGGAGAGTGCAGCCTTATCAACCTGCCCTTTTCTCTTTCGTGCCTTTCTTTAGGGAAATACTCACGGTGAATGGCTGGAGTCTTGAATTCCCATTTCTTCTGTTTCCTTGTAGTGAAACAGACTCTGGAAAATAATTTTTGTAAAAAAAAATTACAAAGGGCAAATACAAGAGAGCTTCTCATAAGTTGTTCTGCAGGTTTATGTCTGCACTTCAGCCTTGGTGCTGAGTACAGCTCATAAGCTCCTATCAGCAGATGTATTGATAACTGAATGGTGCTCAGACAGGGAACTGCACAAATATTTACTCTGGGTTCTGCCAGCTAGAACATATCCCATGGCCTTGTTGTTAGCAGCCTCTGAGCCAGCTGGTTCAGAGCTACCTGGACTGTGTCCACAGCAGCTTCATGACTCTGGGCTCAAGTGGAGATATGGGCTGTAGCAATTCACTTTTTTGAGATAAGGATTTCCTACTGCTGATCTTACACTGGCAGCTCCCTGCCAGTTCAAGCAGCTCTTACCTCATCTGGCTGTGGGGCTGGTGAAAGGGGGGCTGCAGAAATTCACAGTGGGAGGAGCTGGTCATCCAAGGCTCCCTCAAGATGCAGTGGAGAGCAGCTCAGAGCAGCTGCAAAGGGAGACAAATAGAGGAGTTGGGTTTGGTTCTCAGTCTGGAAAACCAGCCTTGTGGGGGCTCCCCTGGTTTCCAAATGACCCCCTGAGAGAGCAGCATCACATCTGGCTGTCCTGGGCTTCATTGAACATCAGCAAGGCAGACAATGGTGAAATACAAATAAACACTCTGAGTAGTAGCTGTGTTGTACTTACAAATAGGTGCTGCTGAGGGGGAAGATTGGGAACACTTGACCTCCTTGAAAACTGGGATTTGAGCAAGGGTAACATCTCAGGGTAAAAGGCAGTGCTTGGGGTCACCTATTCAGGAAGGGAACATGTGCAGTCACCTTTCAGAAGCACACTGCCGCTCTTATTTCCTCCTGAATATTCTCTCCCTGGTGGCCTTGAGCGGTTCCTGCAGCACAGTGCGAGTCACACATCCCAGATGCAGGGGAGGCAGTAAATTGCTTTCCTGAATGGGGCCTCTGTGCTTGCTTTGGACACTCTGGGATCCCTCTGGCTGCTCGCTGAAACCAGGTTTGCTTGGCACTTATTAGTGATTTTTGGAACCTTGTGGAAGCCTGGAAAAACAGGGAATAACAGATCTTAAATATGAGCTGGCCAAAGCTTTGACAGAGCTTTTTGTCTTTGCGGGAGGCCTCTGGAATTGGGGCTTGGAGCATGCCAGAAAACACATCACCAGAGCGAGAAAAGTGCATTACTAAACTAGTCTGAGGTGTGCCAGTTAAGGACTATTTCTACATGTTTTGAAGTTGAAAGGCCAGAGCCAAATTATGTTGGGGTTTTTTTCATGCACACCAAACTTTTGTTCACATGTGCTGCCACCTATGTCAGTCACTAACTTAGAAAAGTAATAAAATCCTACTACAAAAACAGATTGCCATATTTTCTCCTCTTTTCCCTTCTTAAATTTGCCATACACCATCCGACAATATGATTAATAATTCCCAAGCACATGAAAAAACCAATTTGTTTCAGAATTTTTAAAACCTCAAAACCTAAAACCACAAAGCCAGTTCACAAGTTAATTTTTAAAGTAGATTTTTCTCTACACTTACAAGGTGTAAGGTGTCATAAAACACTGTGAACATCTTAACTTTATCACTGATTGCAAGCTGAAAAATGCAAAGTTTCAGCCCACCCACACAGATGGGTTTTTTCATGCTTCTGTATTTGAATACCAGAAAGACTTTCATTTTTCTGTCTCACACTACATGTGTAAAATCAATCACAGAGCAGAAATTATTCTAAGGCTTGAAACTGGCTGAGAAGCCCTTCTTTCCAAGCTTATCAAATCATGGGAAACTTGGGATTTTTGTTACGGTGCTTGGGGGGGTTGTTTATTCCTTTTTTGTTGTTGTTGTTCCTCAAGGGAAGTTGATTTCCTAAAGGAGTCTGACCAGCTGCAACAAAATACCAGGAAACCACTGACCAAGCAGTGCATATAAAAATTTCAGTGCACAAATTCAAGACAATACGGGCTAATTAAAAAGCACCAATGGGAAGTCCAGACATTTGAAAATTCAATTAAAAAATTCTCTGGCACCCTTCTGACATGGATAAAGCTGGCATTTGCAGAATAGCAGCTTTCTCACCTGTCTGGCTGAGATGCCAGGATCCCACGCTGCAAAGGCTGTTTTTGTGCCTTGCAATGTTGTTAATTAATGCTGAAATACCAACAATAGACTATTGTGTGCATCCAGGCACTTTTTATGAGCACGGGGTTTTTTTCTTTCCTGGCTTCCTGCAAGTAAATTAAGGCTTAAGCTCGGATTCACTGTCAACCTGGCATTCCAGTAAATATTAAGTTTCTTTTCATTCATACCTTTTATTTTCTCCTCTCATTTTCAGAGCCTGCCTTCTGACTTGGAGGCAATGAGCTGTTTGCAGAAAGCAAATGTCCTGCGAGGTGAAGTCCAGAAAAGAGAGGAGTTATCCTTCAGGCAGGAGCTGAGGAGCACAGAGGGGTCCCACATCAAGGAAACCCTCCAGGACCAGATCACCCAGTGCTTCCTCGAGTGCCGGTGAGCAGAAACACTTACCCATTAATCAGTCCATTTGCCCCCAAGGGCCCTGGTTTTGAGTTCCTACAAACTGCAAAATCTGTCTTTAAGGCAGTGGTGCCAGTCCCAGCTGAGGAGTTAGTTCTGCACCAGCTGCAAAGCCCAAATCCCAAGGTGGAGGATCCCTGACTGTGGAGACCAGAGCAGGCATTGCTCCTGGCAGGGCTCAGAGGTGCTCCTTCAGTCACTGATTCCAGTGGGACACCCTCGCTTTGCACAGTACCTGGGGCTCAGCCTTTGGAATTACAAGCAGCCCCCTCTAAACTCCAGGAGCTGTGACTTTTCTCCCTGAATAGATAAGGTTTAAGAGAGAGAGAGCTCTTCCATGAGCTGGAAGTACCATTATTTGCCATAGCCAATCACATCACGTCACTGGGGCTGCCATCCTGCTGCAGGTATTACCCAGCAGCCCACATGAGGCTGAAGCACTTCTGTTCTTGAGGCCTGACCTTGCAGCCACTCCTCCAAATGTGACTTTACTGGAGCAGTGCTGCTGATCTCAGTGAAACTTCACGTCTCAGTAGAGTTAAGCACGTACTTACACAGTTTGAAACCCAGTGCTGACACCTCTCCTTCTCTCAGGAAGTTTACTTCAGCCAGAGAAGTTCTGAGGCTGGCAATTCGGACACTCTTGTCCTAAGGAATATAGGCTGGTTTTATAATTTTATGGGATTTGCCCCATCCGGAGGATTGGTGTGTAAAAGGAAATTGGGAAGCAGCAACCCAGACTTCCAGGATTTGGCAAGAGGGTTTTGTTTGCTCTGCATAAAGCTGCTCTGCAATCTGGTTTTGTGCCTTGAGCTGCTCAGGGATGTTACAGGGCTCGTATTTGTCTTGTGGACCAGTGTCAGGTCCATTAATCATTCAGGGTTTGCTCAGGGTACAGGGCTTGCCTTCAGCCTGCAGTTTCCAGTTGGAAACACAAATGCGTTCTGATGAAATGCTGCCCTGTTTGTTCCTTGACTCCTTCGATGTGAAGTGTTTGTTAAAAACAGAAAGAGTGATCAAAACCAGCACTCTCACAGGTCTGCCACAACCTATTCCTCGTTCTTCCACTTTTGCCTCTTACAGACTCTCAAGACTCCAGCGTACTTTTACTCTCCTTCAGAAAGAGCTGCTGCTTTTACAGACCTCAGTTATTACAAAGCACTTTCCCATTCCCTAAATCAACCCTCTCCCAGGGCCTGCTCTGCACACTCCTTGAGCTGCCATTTCCTGCCATTCCCCACAGCTCCCAGCGTGTTCTGAGGCACAGAGAGATCTTATTCCCTTTGCTTAATATTCCTCACCTAATAGTCATTCTCTAGCACAGGTCAATCGTGTCCAATTAACTTGGCTGTGGAGCTGGGGGAGAGCTCCCTGAAATACTGCAGGAACCAATGGCAATGTTTCTGTAGCAGATTAGCAGGGAACAGGCAATGTCCCAGAGAACCAGGCTGAGCCATAAACCTCTTTAAAGACATTATGAGACACTATTAAAAGTTAAATCTGGTCCACAGAGACGCTTAACAGCAGAGCCAAGCAGCAGCCTGAGCCATCCAGAGGATCGTTTGAGGAAGCTGAAGGCACGGTTCAGTGCAGGGAGGTGGAGAGGGATGGCTGAGAGGGCAGTTCATCAAAACTCCTGCTGCCTGGTGCAGGGGAGCCCTCAGCCTCATGTACCTGGCTGAGGTGGAGTGTAAAGTGCTGAGCTTTCTTTTTGTAGCCCTTACAAGCAGGAGGGGACTTCCTTGCTACATTTATATCTCAACTTTAGGTGAGGCTCAAGGTTCCAGGCACACCAGCAGCAGCCCAGCGTGTGAATACCTGATTAAACAAGCTACCAGGGTTCCTCAGCTACCCTCTTCTGCTCTGCCTAGTCAGGTTGAGTAGCCTTGAATCTCAACTAGATTTGAAAATTAACAAAGATTAAAGCAGATGTTGGAATATGAGCACCACATTAACTGATCTTGGCTAGCTTTATGGATAATCCTGAGCAAGGGATTATATTGGGGGGGGTAAGATACACCCATGGGGTGCTTAGTGATAAGCCTTGAGTCAGGCTTGCTCTGCTGCGTTTGAGACAGGGTGAGAAAACAGCTCCCTTCCAGCCTTGTACACTAACCCACCATCTGAAGCAATGTCGTATTTTAATAATTACCTATTTCCTATCGGAATGGTCTGATTAGGCCTAAAACTGCTTTCTGGCTCAAGGTGTGTGGTTGTGTGGTCTGCCTGAGAGCAGGGTCATTGCTGGTGGCAGAGGGACAGTGACACACTCATTGCAGTCAGGGTTTGATCAGAGAAGCCCAGAATGGTTTGGGCTGGCAGGGACCTTAAAGCTCATCTCATTCCATGGGCAGGGACAGTTTCCACTAGGCCAGGTTGCTCCAAGTCCTCTCGTGCTCCCTGTTACTCTCTCCTTTCACATGAGCTGTCTGCCATGATCCCTGACCATCAGTAGTGTGTGGTTCAGACAAAGCAGCTGTCATCGATGAGAGCTCTTTTGGTGATGGAGCAGGTGAAACTGTGCCCCCAGTGAAGGCAGTGGGAGAGCTGCCAGCAGCTCCAGCACAGGCTGGACATGGCCCAGAGCTGGAGCTCCTTTGGATCTGGCTGAGTGGGGTGGTGATTTACAGAGCAGAGAGGAGTCAGAGCGAGCTGCCTGCAGTGCTGCTCTTCACAGCAGGCCTCTCTCTGAGTGACCACAGTCACTTTCCCCACAGACACATTCACTGGCACTAAAATAGCTTTGAAAACAACAAAAAACTCAGCACATCTCTCCACAAGGGGAGCATATGTGTGTGTGTGTATCCTGCAGAGCCAGGTTTCCTGCCAGAGAACGGGGAGCTGTGTCCTGCTCAAGAGAGGGCCAGGCCTGAAGTGTCAAGGTTTGCATTAATTATTACCTGCCAGGATGTGTTTTGGCTCTCCCCTAAGCCAGTCTGCGAGATCAACAGCTGGATGGAGCTTATAAATTATTCTTCAACTAGGCTTTTTTGACAGAGTTTACCATTTTCCATAGTCTATTACATAAACAGATAAAGGGGAACAAAGATCCTTTTGAATAAATTTTGCTGCGTGGAGTAGAAAGTCAACCCAAACTTCCATATTTTATCCCTCACTCTGAAAAGACTGTGATAAAAATACAATTAGCAGGTATTTTCTTTCAGCACAGCTACTCTTAGATTACAGAAACAATGAGCACATATTAAATTTCTAAACTTGTAAGAACTGCTGTAAATATTTATCACTTTCATTGCACAAGGGAACAGCTTCAGTCATTTCAAGACCCAAACCAGCTTCTTAGGAAGAGAGGTTATAAAAATGCCAAGGAAAGCAAAACACAAAGGAATAGGCTAAATGAAATTGTTCCAGTTGCTTCTATCAATCCTACTGCAGAGAAGATGAAATAATTTTGATGTAACATGGCGTTTTTCAGCCTCACCATCCATCCTTCATTTTACCTGTGCTGACTTGTGGGGAGCTGCTCTCTTTTGGCTAGTAAATTATTCACAGAAAGCCTTCCAAATTTCCGTGTGGCCTTGTCCAGCCATACTAGAAAAGAAAGAGAGTTGATTTTGAAAGCTTTGTGAAGAAGCATCATGCAGTTTACCTACAGACCTGCCTTTCTTTTATTTTTTTTCCAAGAGAATTCATAGAGCAGGACTACAAATGATCCAAAATTAGTGGTTTGCTATGATTATATAGATCTGAGTCTGGATGGTAATCACTTGAGTCCCACACATTCCATCCATTCAATTAATAACAGTTTCATGTTAAGATACAGCTGAGCTGGGCTTTAGCTTCACTTTCCTTTACTATTCCAAACCAAACCCATTTTGCTGTAATTTCACATTTAGAGTTTTGCACTGGATATGCAAAGCCAGTCATCATCTTCTCAACCCTTTACCCACTGTGAATAAACCAGCTCCCAAATATTGAGTTTTGTTAGAGTCATCCCTAAAATGAATTTCAGAAAGGGCTGGGCAGAAAAGGGGAGAAGGATCTCTTTGTTATGCAGAGGAACACGGCAGTATCTTTGTCTAAGACAAGGCTTTTCTGACAGAAATCAATACAAAGGATGAGAAATCAAGATGAGGTTTTCATTAGCAGAGATGGCCTCCAGAATCACAGGGGAGAGCCTCGTGCACGGGCTCTGCTGTGCCTCGTGCCCTGGAGCTGTAACAAATTACTCCATGAATTTCTTGCAGGATTTATCCGCCAGAGCTCTGGGGAGCCTTCCATCAGTGGCATCGCTGACCTAATAACAGGGGATCTGAGCAATAGCAACTTCTGTGGAGGCTCTGTGTTATTCCCACGGATTTGGGGATGGGGATTTGGGAGGGAGGAGGCAGCGAGGGGTAAATGTCCTTTGATAATGGGTTTACACTTTACTGATTAGCTTTGAACGATCTTCTTGCTCTGCCTGCTGACTCGAGTGCTGTCAGAAAAGGAATTGGCCAAGCTTCATGGTGAGTGAATGAGACTCCTCCTGAAGCAGGGGGCGGCTCCTGCGCTTTATTTATTCGTTTTGGACATTCCTGACAGCCTTTGAAGCAGAGGGAAAGAGAGAGAAATAGGAAGTGATGGTGTTTACGTTTCCCTTGTTTGCCCAGCCTGTTTTGTGGAGCTGAGTTCACTGCCAATAGTCCTGTTCCTTGGGCTCCCTGGGCAGCAGGGGAACGGGAAGGGGGAGGCAGGAGGGAGATGAATGGAGAGAGAGGTTTTTGCACTGAAACCCCACAGACCAGGGGAAGTGTTCATTCGAGTCAGGCACTGCATTTCACACCCCGTGCACTCTGCCTTTGATGGAGTCAGTGGTGCAGCTGCCAGGCAATCCATCAGCAGGGAAGCCTGGCCAACAGGACAGAGAGGGATGGCACCCCAGCAGTGCCAACAGGAGCCCCCCCTCCGCTCCGGTTCTGAGGAATCCAAATCCATCCGGGCTTGTGCTGCTCTCCAGTCCCACCTGGCTCAGCTCAGCCTGCCAGCAGGGCTTCCCAAGCACCCCAGGAGCATGGACTGCAGCCTGCACACAATATGGCAGCCACTTGTGGAACAGCTGATGGGAAAATGGCTCAAAAACCAGCTTTGGTGCCATGAGCCACTCCAGCAGACACCTCTCCAAGAACCAGTGCCAGCCTGAGGATCCTTGGAACACAACCAGAGACATCACCAGCCCCTTGATCACAGGCCTCTTTCCATACAGTGCCCTGTCAGTCTGGAAAAACCATTCCCTTCTTCTCTGCCACTCCTGCAGGGGCATTCCTGCTGTAGGAACCGACCCAAAAATGCCTCTTTGGTATTTGGCACTTGATATTCAGTGCAGAGAGGAGCTGCTGCCCACAAGAGCCATCTGTGGATGGGTGAAGAACCATTCTCTTTTCACCTGATGATAACTGTCATTGCTTGTTTTCCCTGTCATCATTGTCACACACTCACAAACCACTTGCGCTTGACATTCCACTCAGGAGCAGATGTTACCAGCTAGGAGCAGCTGTGAGCTCATGGTAAAAACCAGGATATGGGGATCAACAAGTGGTTTTCTGCTAATTCCACCAGATGAGGATGGGCTGAACTAAACTAGAAAGAGATCTGTACCTGCACCATATTTTCTCCTGTCCTCACCTGGAGCTGAATATATCTTCACCTGCCCTCTTGTACTTTGTGCACTTTACACAAACCAAAATTTTCTGGGAATAGCACAAAACAAGGAGATTCTCCTTCTGAATCCCTCTGCAGGGTTGTGTCTCTTATCCAAATCTTCTGGTTTTCCTCAGGAGAGTGAAGACAAGCTCTGAATTATGGAAATGAAACTCTGAAAGAGGATGGCCCAACCTTGGCTATCCTCTGCCCAAACACTTGAACTTCCTGCAAAAGTAAAGAAGCATTATTAGAGGAGGCAACGTCTGGGGTTTTTTTTTTCTATCAGTAGTTTCAGCTCTGTTTTCTGACAGAGTCAGCAGCCCCAGGTTTTGCCAAGGCAGTAATCTCTGTAGCCCAGCAATCAGCGCTGGTGCAGAGTGCTCTCTGAGTGCCTCTCTCCCCTGCCAAAAGGCATTTCTGCAGGGACGGCTTCCATTTAACATCCCTGTCCCTGGACACGGCTCAGCCTGCTCCCAGATGCTGGGAGTTTCAAAATCCAGCAGGAACCACCCAGCAAAGGCTGCCCAGGACCCAGCACAAACATCCTGGCAGGCAGAGCGTGCTGAGCTCCTTGCTGCAAGCAGCCATGGCAGGGACTGAAAGGACATCTGTGGGAACTGAAATCCTGCCTTTGGGCTCCCGGCTGAGACAACCTCCAAGGCTGATTAATTAACGTAATTAGGAGCTGTAAACATTAACGGGTAATGTTCAAGCCTTTCCTGACACGTTCTCATAAGCTTCCACTGAGTAGTTATCTGTTGAGTAATTTTGGCAGGCATCTTTAGGGCTGGAGGGAGCAAGGGGATGGAATGCAAATGCACCACTGGCTCACGGGAGGAGCCAATAAAGCAAATAACCCACCGGGTTCCTTCAAGAGAGGGATAATGAGTTATCAGAAACAAGAGAATTGTTTGTTTATGATGGGGGAGAGTGGAGCCAACAGCTCTGCAACCTGTTTTGCCATTGATTGCAATCAACTACCTAACCTGAAAGCCATTTAAAACAAAACAACAACTAAAAACCCCTTCAGGCCTTTCTTGCTTCTAGGAACACCACCAGGCTGTCATCTTTTTAGAGGTGTGAACCCTTCTGATTCCAAAGGAGGGGCAGCTGTTATGAAGTTCGTCTGCAGTTAATCTATTTTACGGGGTGCCCATGGATTTACAGGAGGCAGGGGACACCTCTGGGAGCTTCTGTGCAGTGGCAGGAGTTGCCTCCTTCCCTGCAAGCTGGGAATTTATGAGTGTGCTGACATTAATGGAGGCGGCTCCACGGCTTTGGGGGGCACCAGCCGGAAGCCCCTGGATTCATCCATTTCCCACACACGGATAAATCTTGGTGGCACCCATGTGGGACAGCAAGGCCACTTGAACCCTGATGTCACAGCTCCAGAGGGGCATTGATAAGATCACCAGTTCTGCTTTCTGAATCACCACAAACTCCGAGATGCGTTGTCTTTCCAGTCTGACCCTTGGATTTATGATTGCCACCTCTGTGCAGTGATTGAAAACACATGCAAAGGGCTCTCTGCAATCCTGGGCTTTGCTCATTCGACCATCCAAATTTCTAAGGAATGCAAAGAAGATTCCTAAAACATCACAGGTGCAAATCGAGCTCCCCAAGGGGTTTTCAACAGAACAAGTCATGCTCCCAAACTCTATTAAATCACCAAGTGCACCAATGCTGCACCAAAGCACATCTTCACCAGCTTTCCAAACACTGTGGTTCCTTTCCAGATAGACACTCAGGTATGTCAGATCACAAAGTCCTTAGGGATCTTCCCTGACTGATCTCTCCTTTCCCTGAGATGTTTTGCATACACTGGAAAGAGGGTCAGGTCCTGATGTTATTTAATTGTCCTCCAATTCTAAACAGACTCCCATTGCCTTCCAAGGGGATTCATAGAATGAGACATTGTTGGTTTTGAGCCTTTTTCAAGGCTGTTAGAGCCAGGCAGAATCACAGAGTCTTGTTCTCCAAGCAGTTCACCAACACAAAATCAGAGAAAAACATTTCAGTGCCATGGCACTCGGGCCTTTCTGCCTGTGACGGGGTTTTTTCCTCAGCATCTTTTGCAGGGATGCTCAGAACTTCAAGCATTTGTAAGCTGATACTCACCTCTCCACCAGGCAGGATTTGCACACCTCCTGCCACCCTTGCACATAAATTATGCAAAAGCAACATCAGAAGCTCATTGAGATCTCAACAGCCTCACATCAGCAAAGCCACAACGAGCACGGTTCTTCTACAGACCAGGCTCTCCTCATCCACTTCTCTCCTCAACCTGCTTGCTCCCAAACCACTTTGCCCAAAAACGTTTTGCCTTTCCCCACCCCATTCCTGCCCCAGTTTCTGTCTCTGTAGTTTTCAGCTGCAGACCAAAGGCAAGATTGTCCTCAGCCTGTGTGAATTTTTACAGGGATAGCAGAGACATTTCTGTTCCAAAAGGCATGAGGACCAAAGAGAAAGATGAAACTCCTTGTTCTAAATCCTGTGAACAAAAAGGTCCAATTAGACATTGTCATTTATTTAGCACAATTATGATGCCTTTAACTATATTGATCCATCCTTACAGACCAGCCCATCCTGACCACAGCTCTGTAGGATAACTCCCAGGCTTCCCAATTTTTGATTTGTAGCACTCTAGGAGCAAAACTGAGCATTACAACAAATTGAGCCTAGATTCCCTTTTCTACCATCTTCAAATAGCTGCAAGTGACCCACAGATACCCACAGTCCCCTGACCTTGAGGCTAAGCCTCCTGCTTAGAATTAAAGCTCCTAAAAATATTCCCTCCTTTATACATCTAGAAGTCTGGAATCAGCTAAAGTAAATAGCATTAGTCTGAGCTGGCCCATTTGCTCACAAGAAAATAAAATCTGGTAACTAATTAGTTCATTTTCCTAAAGCACTTCATACCCATCTCCATAATACTTAGGAATTAAAAGTCTGAAAATGCAAAGTGTTCCCGACCTAATGCAGCAACCCCCCCACTGAGATTCCCAAGGACACTTCCCAAACATTAGGTTTATTTGTTGTCATAGATACTCTCACAGACACAAACATCAGTGGCACCCAGGGACTCACACTTGCCAGCAGCTTGTTATAATACAGCTCTATATGTCTGAAAGGCAGGATTGGGCTTTTTTTTATTTCCTGGATAATCCTGCAGGCTGTGCCCCTTCAGTGGGTGTGTTAAGTTGCTGTCCTCCTCTGTTCCTCTCTCAAGGAGAGTCCAACACAGCAGGCTGGATTTCTGAAGGCAGGAACAGAGCGGTGGGGTGTTCAAAATTGATAACTGGGGCCTGATGTTCACCTTGGAGCTGGTTTCTCTTTCAGGAATCCAGCTAGAAACCTACTAGGCTTGGCCCAGGGGAGCCTGCTCTGCCATCTGATCTGTTCTTGGTTTAACCAGCAGAGCGTGGTCCTAATCAATGAGAAAGGAAGAAAGAAAGAAGGGAATGAATCCCAAGGGGGAGGGGAAGAGACCCAGCCCAGCTATTATTTCACTCCAGTGTGGCAGGGAGAGGTGTCTTCTCCAGCAAGTTAATACAGAGCAGGAGGAAGGAGCAATTTTCCCCACTTCCCCATTTCCAACAAGCAAAGATCTGCTGGGATACAGAAACGAGAAACAGGCAAAGACAAAAGAGCCAGGAGTCCCACTGGTGCCTGGTAGAAGCACTGAAGAGCCAGTGGCTGGCAGAGGAGAGGTGTTTAATGGATATTCTGGGAAGAGAAAGACTAAGGAAAAGCTCAGAACTAAGAGGAATAAAACGAGCACGAAGCACAGAGCGGCGGCTCCCAGGCTGCAGCCCTTGCTCCACAGATGGATCTCTTTGGAGAAGCAAGCAGAGGAGGTGGAAAAGGCATTTTCAGCCTTGGCTCTGTAGAATGCAAAGAAGAAAGGAGGCAAGTGGGGTAAAAAAGAACCGTGGCATGGACTGACACAAGCAGAGCAAAGGGATGGCAGAACAGCCATGAGGAGCTGGAGAGGCAGAATCAGAAGAGAAGGGATGAAAGAGGCATAAAACTGGAAAAAAAACCCCTCTATGAGTTACCATTTTGATAAATAGGCAAAGTTAGGACCAAAGGCTGACAGAAAATATGAAGTGTTTCCAAGGCAAAGACAAAAGAGCAGTTCCCCAATGTCTATGGCAGCAAGTTCAGGTGAATATATTAAAAAGGACTCGATTGCCAAGAGGCCAGGTTTGACTTGGAGAAGATGAAGGAATCAAGTTCTGGCTGGGAATGTGGCTGTGGATGACAGCCTGTTATTCTTTCTCCCAAGAGAAGGAGGATGTGTTTAATTCTGAAATCCAGTTGTTTCCCTGTTTTCACTGGCAGGGGGTTTTTCCAAGCTCGCACCCTGGGGACCACAGCAGTGGAATGTCTGATGGAATACAAGGCTGATGCAGGGCCCTGTGGCTCCAGTGTGCCAGCAGGATTATTTAACAGGCTGCTGACAAGTTCCTGAAGTGCTGAATTCCAAGGGAATTCCACACCCAGGAGGTTTGCACCATCCAGCAGAGAAAATTCCAGGCTTACACTGCAAATCAAATGAGGAGGAGCTGAGGGGGAAGGAGGACACAGGCAACAGGAGCAGGTTATCCCCTAAACCTCAAGATCTCCATGGTGGAATAGCTGGAACAGGCTCTAGGTGACAGCAGAACACCGACTGCAGTCCCAGGGCTGGGAAATATGGCAAGGGCACCTGAGACAAAGCTTTTTTAATTATTATTTGATTATTTCCCTCGAGAGCAGCAGCTGCTCCTTTGTTAGGTGGGCATGTGGGTTGGTGATCCCTAGGGAAGCTTTTCCAAGGGCAAAATTCCCATTAAAGCTGCACTATCCAACTCCTGTACTCAGATTCAAGGCTGAAATGGTTTGATGACAGCATTTCTGTGGGCAGAGCAAGAAACTTGCCTGAAACCTGAGTCACATCCCTTCCTTCCAGAGCCAATGTGTTTCAGTTTTACTGGGAATTTCAGCACGGGGGCGATTAGTCAGACTCCATCAAGCAGGTTGTTTTTATTATCCAGGTCAGAGTCCAGGGCTTTTAAGTCATGCTGCATTTCAGCCCTGTGCACAGGCACCAGAAATTCTAATTATTTATAGTAATTTACTCTAAAAACACCCAGCTATTATGGTTTGTGTGCTATGTCAGGCAGACTTAGGATCATCCTAGGCTGAATAAAAGACATTTAATAGCATATAAGGGAGTTCACTGGGTCTTGTTAGGCTCTGCTTGTACAAAATGACTGTACCAAGAGTACTGATAATTAAATCAGAGCTTGTGCCAAATACAAACTTGTTTGAATTTCTCCATCCCTGGAAGTGTCCAAGGCCAGGTTGGACAGGGCTTGGAGCAACCTGGGATAGTGGAAGGTGTCCCTGCCCAGGGCATGGAATGAGATGAAATTTGAGGTCCCTCCAACCCAAACTATCCCGTGATTCCATGACTTGAGCAAAGGGCGTAGAACCATAAAGGAGCTGGTTCAGTATTTCCTGAGACATTTATGGAATAGCAGGAAACTGCCTGGCCCTGAAATCTGTTCAAATACTCCTCTCTCTCTTCCCAGAGCCCCTTACTGACTCAGTAAGCCTTTGGTGGCTTGGAAGGGAAGTTTGCTCCCTTGCTTTGTGTTCCCCATCACACAGCCAAAACAGCTCTTCCCAGATTTTTGGGGGTTTATTTGGAAAGCATCTCTAATCCAGCAACCAATTCTGAAGATGCTGGTTTAAAGCATGGCTGTAAAGGCTGAAGTTAAGTAAAGTAAGGTTAAAGGCTGCAGTCTGTGTAGCTGTAGGAGTCCTCAAAGCATTCCAAGTGAACACAATTGCTCCAAGGGAGCCAATTCCAGAAGCGGAGTTGTGCCATGCGCTGCCCATCAGGGGCTCAGCTCTCCGAGCTGCTGCCCAGGGGGTAACTCCATGCCCAGGATACCCTTCCACCTCCATCCCCTGCTGGAAACCCCAGCGGGGCTGTTCTGTCTGTTCAAGGTTGGCACTTTGGGAAGCCTGGGAAGGAGCGGGAGCGGCTGACCGTGGCCTCTCCCACGTGTGTACCTGCATTCCCTTCCTGCCCCAGCCAAAGCTCCCCATCCTTTGCCCCAGGGAGCTCTGCTGTCCTGCAATAAGGCCAGTCCAGACAACTGATCCTCTGGAAAGCCCTGGGAAGCAGCACAGCCACATCTCCCAGCCTGGAAAACACCACAAAAGAGCCCCAAGGCTGAGCAAAGCTGCCCTGCAGGGCTCGCCTCCCAGCTGCACCTCCCAGCCCACCTTGCCTGTTCCACCACTTTGGGGAAATCACCTGTGTTTGGGCTCTCTGCTTCTTCCAGGAGCCGGTTCCAGCTCCAAATTCCCAGAGAATATCCCTTGCATCCCTGGTTCTCCAGCCTCTTTGCCATGTTGCCAGCAAATCTCAGCAGCACTGACACCATGTACCAAAGAAATTATTTAAAAGCACATTATTGAGCCATCATTTAAATTAACAATAATAAAAAAGCTGCACTTTGTGCTTATTTTTGATTAAATCTGAGTGTATCCCACTGAGTAACGTGCAGAAGGATCCAATCATTTGGAGGGGCAAAAGGTGTTCCGCTCTATCAGTCTGCACAATTCCAGCCAGTCTGGGGAGACATGGTGTAGCTCGTGCACCAAAGCCACACCAAACAGATACAGGACTAGAACACTCCAATTTTTCTCTCCCAAGACTAAAAAGGTGAGAGTTAAGGAACTTGGCATCTCCAGGCATTACAGTGTGTTTCTTGGACTGCAGGGATGACTGGGGTTTTGAGCTAAAACTCCTGATAAATGGCTGCTCTTAATACCATGCCTGGCTTAGAGCTGAGCTCATCTGGAATGTTTCTCCTTGTCTTTTCCCACACTTTTGAAATGCCAAAGTAGAGGTTCTAAATTGTTTTTCTTTCTAGTGAGCTCTTTGGTTATTAGCATGGACCAGGAGTGTAAACATCTCTAATTTTACAGAGGGGTTCTGCAACATTCTCTCTTTTCCCCTGGTTTTACACTCTGTGTGCACCTGATGGGGATTTATTCCAGTAAGGGTGCACAGGCCAGTTGGGATGAACATGGAACAATCAAGCACTGTGACTGCTTTCATCTGCATTACATTGCTTCAGATTTATCATTAAATATTAGTTCATTTATGCTGTCACATAAGGCACAGAGAACCACATCTCTCAAAGTGGACAAGAAGCTGTCCCTGAGCCATGGGTGTTCCCTAGGGCACAAGAAGGTCAGTGGGATTCTGGGGTGCATCAGGAAGAGCATTCCCAGCAATGGGAGACAAGGAACAGGCTGATGCCCAGGAGTTCCTGAACCTAAACAGGAGGCAGAAATTCTTTCCAGGGAGGTTGGACCAGACCCTCACTGTGGTCCCTTCCAGCCTGACCCATTCTGGGATTCTGAGCAGTGAAAGAGAAAGCAGGATCTGGTTACATTCCTAAAAACTTCACAATGCACCACTTTCAGCTTCTCCTCACCCACTGGCGTTTTCCTGCTGCATCACGAGGGCTTTTCAAGGCAGCTCACTCTTAGCTGCAAATAGTGATTCCAGTTTTAAATGAACTCCCAAGCCACTCTCCCAAGCAGTAACGCACTGTCTGCTGAACCTGGTCACACTCTGCCCTTGAGGAACTCCTCAAGTTAAATCAGGGGCACAGTGATCCATGGGTGGGACAGCCATGACACAGTGGAGGCTGTGTCACATTTTAACTCAGGGAGGCAAAAAAAAAGAGTTATGCCAGTCTGGGCTGTGTTTCTGCACAGATACCACAGGTGTAGGCAGAGAGAGAGCTACTGAAATGGGTCTAATGCCACCTGTGGCGCCGCCTCGGATCCATTCCATCCATCTTCATCACACTGGAAAAACGACATCAATGTAATTTTAGAGCCTTCTTCCCCCTCCTGTCGAGATGCATTCTGGTCCACCTTGACTTCTAAGAAGCAAAAACAATTGCTCGGATTTCTCATAAACAAATCCCATAAAACAAAATGCTCTCTCATACTCCATTTCACTCCAAATCCCAAAGCAACTTGTGATGTTGGAGGGCAAGTTATTTCTTTTGGCTGGCCTTGCTAGAAAAGAAATGGCATGCTTTATTTTCCTCTTTACAGGATTCATATTGTGTTAATAAAGTACTCTTGATTCCCTCTGGCTGACTCTGCAGGAAAACTATTCTCGCAAAGCTTCTAGTCTGGGTTAAAGTAATCTTGCTTAAAACTGCCCATAATTGTTTCAGTCTCTTAAGTTTAATGCTGAGCACTGGAAATTCTGCCAACCCTCAGCCAGGATTGGGTGTTCTGCGCTGGCAGGATAAGCTGGCCAAAGGTGAGGAATTCAGCAAATGCAGGGGGAATTTGACCTGGCATTTCTTTGGGCCAGCTCCTGTATTTCTGACCTTGCTCTGAGGAGAACGGGAAGACAGGAGAAATGGAACCAGATGAGACTTTATTGGGAGCTGTGCTCTCGTTATTCCATCAGCCCTGGAGCAGCCCCTGAGGGCAGCCCTGCCTCCTCAGGAAAGGCTGCTCACCCCCAGCTCCTCACTGCTGGCTCCACAGCGTTCCTTGAAAGGCTGCAGACAGGCAGCAGGAAGCTGGCTCTGCAAAGGAGCCTGGGGACAGCCTGCCTGGGAAAGGGGGAGCAGCCCTTCATCCCTGGAGACAGCCCCTCGAGGAATGCAGCTCCGCTGAGCACAGGATGATCAACAGCTTCCAAAGAGAAGGAAACGCACTCAAGAAACTTCACACCTGGGAAACCAAGCACGGGGGCGGTGCTGGGTGTCAGCTTTCCCCCCGTGTCCCATCCAGGTGTCCTCAGATCCATCAGGAGATGCTTTCAGTGTTATTCCACACCTTGCATCAGGTTTACCAGCAGCTCTGCCCAAGGCTGTTCTGCACTGCAGGGGTCAAGCCAAAAACCCTAAATAACCTTCCAGGGATCTGCTTTCCAGTCCCTTTAATCTTCCCATTTTTCCATGCCCTGGTGGGTACATTTGGTGTCCTCCAGGTTTGTCTGAGCCTTCAGCACAGCTTAGTTGGTGTCAGCTCTTGCAAAACAGTTTGGTTGTATCAGCCAGGATATGATTTCTCCCAATGCTCAGTTAATTCAGATGCAAGCTCTGGGAAAACTTTGGGCAATGTTTTTTGAATGTGTGGAGGGACACGCAAAACCAGAGCACCAGAACGTTTCATGAGTACCAATATTACAAAATTTTTCTTCTGATTGTAGCAGGTTTTCTTTTAATTAAGCTGATACTGGAAGAATAAGTTATTTTGGTTTTCCTTGGCATTATTCTTGCCCAAGCTGCCTTTTGTTTCCATTCAAACACCTCGGAGTCATTTGCAGCCCTACCATCCATGTCTCCAGTCATCTCAAGGAGAAAAAACTACTGCCATTTTAAACCAGGAATGATCTGTCAGGATTTTGAAAGAAAAAAAAAAAAAATCCTTTTCCCTCCTGGTTTTTACAGCAGGAGTCAGGAGTCCTGGCAGAGAAAGCTCATGCTCATGCCCCAGCCCACCTGAAGGGGATCAGAGATTCCCATTTTTCCATTACACTAATTACTTACTGCTATCCCTAAAAGACCAGAAGGATCCTTGGAAAGGTAATAACTTCATGACAAAGCAGAACAGACTCTTGCTGTAAGAACTGAAGCAGCTCATGAACAACTGCACTGGGTCAGCCAAAGGTCTACCTTTCCTGGCCAGTAACACCACATGTAATAAAACTATCAGGGAGAATTACCACATTCCTCATTTAGGTCTGTCCCCTCCAACAACTGTTCCCAACTATTACTTGGCTTTGAAGTTCCCTTCTCCCATTTCAGATCTAAGGCAGGCACTGGGGACCCAAAAGACCATTCTAATTATGATAGTAACTATAATAAAGGATATCACCTTTCCCCACAAACCTTGCGTCCTCATTCCTCCGTGGGAATGCTTTTCCTTGCACATTGTTGGCCTCACAACACTTGATCTTCGATTTTCAAAGCTGAATATTTATGCAGAACAATAAAGTTTCTGATCCCCCAATTACCCTCCCCTGAAACGCTTCCATGCATAACAACCACACAAACAGGCAAACACTGGGAGGATCAGGACCTGAGATAAAACATCACTTGTAATGTGCCTGTGTCCAAACTCATTAAAGATTATAAGAAGCCCGTGGAAATCAATCTTGCTTTTTAAGTAATTCTCTGTTTGCCCAGGTTATTTTTTCTGGAAGTGATTTTCAAAGAGCTAAAGAGAGCACATACACAAAAGGGGAAAGAAAAAAAAAAAAAAGCACCACTGCAAAGACACCTAAAATAAACCAGCACTGCAATTTAAGCAGTCTGAGAGAATCCATATCAGGTGGGATTACAGAAATAGGCAAGAAGTACAAAACTATTAGGGTTTTATTTCTTTAAAGAGCTCCCCCCCTCTTTGCTTGTGTCCCTTTTCAGGACAGAACACCCCTCTGTCCCTCCACTCAGCGCCTGCACCATCATTCATGCCTCCTCTTCTGCACACAGCCCACATCCTTTCTTCCCCTGAGAAGAGTTAAACACTCTTGTTCCTCCAAAGAACAATTTATTTTTCCTGACAAGGCCTTTTATGCAATTAGCTGGAGAAACCATAGCCAAAAAGAAAGAATAACACATGTAAAACCAGGCCAGAGAACAGAGTAGGTAGGAACTTGTTGAGTCTATTACCAGACAAAATGTTTAAATCAGTGGTGTGTTCTCATAAATCAAAAGCCATATTTAGCCCTAACTACAACCATCCATGAGCAATGTGGAATAGAGAATAAAAATAATTTTGAAGCTCCTGAAAGGAGGAAGGGAGGAAGCAGCAGATGAGACAAGCACAGTGCAGAGAAAGAATTTATTTTGCAGTTGAGAATGGAGGTGCCACAGCATTCAGGGCTGAGCAGAGCCTGCCAATCACACAGACTTGTCCCAGTCTGGTGGTGATTTGGAGACATTACAGAACCATTTGAACCTAGTTAAAACTTGGACATTTATGTGGGCTTTGTGCTCTACAAATATTGAGCCCAGAAGAGCCAGAACTCTTCGCTACAGATCAGAGACAAAAGGATTTGCATTGCAGATCATAAAAGATCATTCTTTTTCAATTACACTTGACAGGTCTGAGTTATTGGAAGAGGAATAGGTTTGGAACAGTAACAGTGAACCAGAGAACATAATGTAATTTGAGAAACAGCACAAAAACCTCATCACATCCTTTTCTTTTCCATCTGGGAGTGCAAGATCGTATCTTTTCACTCCTCCATCCTTGTCCAGCCCTTTACTCTTCCACTTGAGCTGCTTTGATTCAGATTTAGGGCCCCCATTCATCCCAATTAGATGGCTTTTCTGTAAAGCTGCTTTCCAAACCCATGCTCTGCTTCCGTTGACAGGATTTCACTGCTTTCCAGAAAAGTAATGGATTTCTCACATACCACAATTTCTAAAGGTCCCTTCTTCAACAGCATCCTCCTCAGCAGAGAAGCATTTAGCAGTTGTGTTAAAGCAGTGGCTCTGACCCAAAGAAGGATCTTTTTGCCTGCTGTGCACTCCAGCACTCCTCATTTTTGTTTGCACAGCTCCCAAGCAGAGGTTGCTGCTCAGTGCCTGGGAAAAGGGAGCAGTCACCCACAGGAGCCATCCTCAGCTCCCTGCCTGCAGCTTTGGGCTCCTGGAGGGGCCTCCCCAGGCTGCTGCTGGGGTTTGTCTCACGAGGAGGAGGTTTCTTGGTAGCCCTGTCCTTCCTCCCCACCCTATTTCCTTCTGTTCAGCCACTGAGTCCAGTCCCACCATGCCGTTTTATAAACTCCATTTGTTCCTTTAGGCAATTGGTTTTACTAGAACTGCATCCTCCCTCAGAAATCTGGGACAATTTGCTTCTGCTTTTGCTTGCAGTGCTTAACACATTGTCAGCACTCCCACTGAAGCAATCACACTGAAAATAAGAGTTGCTTCTTCCAGTTCTGGCATTTACACATTTTTATGAGACACTGGAAAAGTACAACTGGATCTTTTTCTCCCCTTGCAAATGCTGAGACAGTAATAAGTAACAGATTCACAGAGTTCTGACTTGGATCTAGGTGTCTCTGACATGTACCATGTCTTTCAAATACATTACACGCTCTAATGCTCCTGTTATCAGGAGCTTAAGCTTTTTATGTTCTCCTCTCCCCATCAATGGTGGAAGCAGGGAGGATTCCCACCACAGAGCTCCTCTCCACACTTCCCACAAAACAAAGCAGCCTGCTGGGGCTCCAGTTAGGAGCAACTTCTTGCATCATCTGGGTTCATTTTCTTACCCTGTTGTTGCCTCTGATCATCAATAGTTCAGTGTTTCTGGGAAGTTTCAAAAGGGGAAGGTGGTTAAAAATTATTTGAACAAATAATGTTGTGAAGTAAGCTCAAAAACAATCCACAGTGTTTGGGACCTCCTAATTCAAGAGCTATTCATGGGACACACCTGGTGGGACCCTCTTGAGCCCTAGATGATGTGTAGCATCTTATCTGATGGCACAAAGATACAAGAATTTAAAATTATGGAGTGGTTTGGGTAAGAAGGGACTTTGAAGACCATTTAGTCCCACCCCACACCTTCCACTAAACCAGATTGCTCCAAGCCCCATCCAGCCTGGCCTGGGACACTTCCAGGGATGAGGGGCAGCCACAGCTTCCCTGGTTGCTCATTTTATCCTGATGTTTCCAAACTCAAACCAAAGAATTTAGGTCCAGTTGAATCCAAATCACCATCCTAAGACAAATGCATGAGCGAGCCCATTGCCATGGCTCTGAGCAGAATGCTGCCAGAAAGTGAAGGGGAAATGAAAATTGAGATTCATTACGTTTAAAGTGGACTTTTGACCAGGAAGATGAATGGCTGCATTTGCCTGGGCAGATTTACAGGCCAAATGAGTCCCTGGTTTAACCTCTGAACTCGGAGGGTTTCATAAAGGGAGGGATTTGCCTGTCAGGGTCACATGTGTGAATTCCCAGGCATTACAAGATTGGAGTTGTGGTCATTTCAACCTAGAAGAGAAAGAGGAAAACCCACAAGAGGGTGGGTAGGGAAATAAGATTTAAGAGTGCTGCTTCCAAATCATCAGACAGCCATGGATACACTCAAGGAAAAAGCAGATGCTCTGGAAGAATTAGAACATCCAAATGTTTGGGAGTCTCTGCTCCCAGGTCACTGATGACCATGGAAGGTCACATCCTGCACTGCCCTCAGCCAGAAAATCCCAGTTAGGCCTGAGTGCTTAGGAAATGCCTGACCCTCTTGCCATGGGAAGATGGGCATTGTCTTCTCCTCACCTCATTTTTTGCCATGAACACCTGCTGAAGTTGCTAAAAAAAAAAAGTGAGAGGAGCTGCATCACCCTGAGCAACTGCACCAGCCCAGAGGAGGAGAATCACACAGAAAATAGAGATTATAAACCAGAAAACCCTTTCCAATTTCAGAATGTGGCAGAATTTCTACAGCACTCAGATATACTCATCATACATACCCAAAGGTAAATACCACAGAGTGGTTTGAGTTGGAAGGAACCTTAAAAATAATTCCAACACCCCCACCATCTCCAAGAGCTGTAAATGATTTAAAAGTGAAAAAGGAAGTACAAATTCCAACTGTAACGTTACTAAATGTTGGAAGCTGGCCCTGAGATCATGTTCAGTGGGCTCCCAGCTGATTCTTCACCCACAGTGCACTTGCCTTTCCTTCCTCCCAGCTGGCACTGAAGTAGCAGCAGCCTCAATAACAGACTTTGGGAAATGTTTTACTGTAACCAGACTCGTAGCAGCATTTAAGGCTGCATTTAACATAAAACTGAGCTATTTTCTGGCAGTCTGCAAAATATAGAACACAAGCTAACATTAAATAATAGCTCATGCAGGGTTTTGAGGCCAAGATCCCATTCTTCATGGATTTTTAAAAACACACTAACAATGCCAGCCCTTTGTTGATGCAGGCTGGTTTCTGGGAATGCAGTGACCAAGGATTTGCATCTGTTTGCATGGAGAACTTGTAGGTGTTGAAGGAGTCAGAGCTCCCAAGCACAGATGAATGTTTGTTGAGTCTGTCCTAATTGGTGTTGCATTAATAGCAGCAAGAGATCCCAACCCTACACGTGGTGCTACAGAAACAGAACAGATGCTCAGTTCCAAGGATCTCAGCTTAAAACTGAGCCTGCAGCTTATCAGCAGCCTAGGAAAGTCCCTCAAGGTACCAGCTGCTTTTTTTAAAAAATGAAAACATTTTTAGGAATAGTGTTGACCTTCTTGAGCTCTCTTCTTCTCCAGGGAAATTTAATTTCATTTAGGAGGAAACGTAATCATGCCGTTTGAAAGTAGCATGAGGGCTTTTCTGCACTGTCAGAATTTTATTTGGAACAGAAGAATCTTCCTGATGTTACCAAACAAACAGAAAATCTCGCAGATCTATTCCACCAAGCAACAAAAGGGAAACAAGTCAAAGGCTCTTATCAGTAGAAATGGCCTTTGGGCTGAAGTTATTATCTGTATCTTTTAATCTCTTTCTGAAAGGTCTGGAAGCTCCCTGTGTTACCCATGAAACCTTCCCACAATGTGACTCATTGCCTCATCCCAGCTCCCATTACCATCAAGCCCATTGGAAATTCAGGAGTGGTAATTCTGGCATGGAAATACAGTCTGGAATTTAGGGATTAAATCCTGGTTTAAGCAAAATAACTCTTCTCTAAAAAACCTGCCAAAACCAGCTGGATGTTGAAAGCAGAGAGTGGGCCTATGAACATAAAATAATGTAAAATAACATATTAACCATTCCCAGAATGGTTTGGGTTGGGAGGGACCCTAAAGCCCATCCCATCCCCTGCCATGGGCAGGGACACCTCCCACTATCCCAGGCTGCTCCCAGCCTTTTCCAATCCAGCCTTGGACACTTCCAGGTATCAACACTTTAATCTCCATCTCTCTGCAGGAAGGAATCTGCAGTCCTAGGGATTTCCCTGAGAATTTGCAGCTTTTGTAGGGCTGTGGGATGAGAGACATGGATTGGTAACTGTCTTAATTAATTCACAGGACCAAAAGCCACTGCCCCAAGAAGCTTCCCTGCTATCTAGTGTCTTTATCAGCCAGGTGAAAAAGGATGGATTTTAATTCCTCTTCCACTCCTGTTTCTCCCACAGGCACGTCACGGGCAGGTTTCCTGACTATCCCCCCGAAAAGACAGGCGGTTCCAAGGCTATTTTTATTGAAAAACATCCAGAGCAGGTACTGTCCCTCTTCTAATGAAAAAATTTCATGATGTTGGAGAAGGATTTGCCAGAAAACACGTCTGTTTAATTAAGTAGCAATTTTCCCTGACAGTGGCTCTAGCTCTCCAAGAACATGATGGTTAAAAGCTTTTTGTTGCAAGTGAAAGAAGGGGAGTTGTTTTTGTCCAGGGTGTTTCCAATCAGGTACCAAAGTCTGTTCCCTTTCAGGCTGTGCAGCCACTTAATCACGACTGAAGGTGCTCAGGTGGTGGAGGAGAAGCAGAGAACAGAGAAGAGTTCCTTATGCAGGCAGGGCTAGACCTTGATGTACTGCCAGGGCTCATTAGGCAAATTTCACATCCCAGCGAAGGAAGCATCTCCGTTTATCTCGTGTGTTGTGGTGAACTCTGGTTGTTTTTCCTGGTAAATCCCTCTCCTGATTCCTCTGGCTAATGGAAGTGGCTGATAAGCTCTTCCTCTGATCATCTGGGTGTCCTGCAGGGAAAGTCATTCAGCCCAGCTGAAGGCAGTGCTCGGCACTTGGAGCCTTTCCGCCCATCCCGATGAGCCAGGCAGGGGAATGAGTCTGTTGGGGGAAAACAGGAGGCAGGATTTGGCCCCTGAGTGAACCAGTGTGCTGGGCTACGAAAACTGAGAGGTCAAATCCCAAATGCTGTGGTCCTGAAAGCCCCACCCCAAGACTGTTGCATGATTTTTCTGCAACTGGTGCTCTGACACAGGTAAATGTTTATTTATGTTTTATTTATATAAAAGAGGATTTTTATAGAATCACAGAATGGTTTGGGTTGGAAGGGATGTAAAAATCATCTCATTGCAGCCACCCTGACACCTTCCACCAGCCCAGGTTGCTCATCCAGCCTGGCTTTGAATGCTTCCAGGGATGGGGAATTTGGGATCCAGTGCTCCCTGGGAGCTCAGAGCCCCATCCAGCCTGGCCCTGAATGCTTCCAGGGATGGGGAATGTGATGCTGAATAGACCTGCTGCCATCAAGGATTAACACAGCTCAGGAGGAAAACACGACCAGGAATTATTCTGAGCAGCACTGGACATGGAGGTGGATTCTGGAGAAATAGATTTAACCTTCCTGCCATGCTCCCAACTTTCAATCCCCACCTTCAGCTGTCTTGTTGCCTTTCCTGGGCATCTGCTTTTTCTTTGCCTGAAAAAGACAGAAGCCAAAAGTCTGGAGAGGCTCCTTTACTGCTTGCTTTCCCTGCACCCTGAGAAAAAAAAATAAAAACAACCCTTCCTCTATTTTCCTAACAAATTTTCACTAGCAATTATCTGATTTTCACCAATTTGGGGGCCTGGTTTTTTTCCCTTTCTTGCCAGCAGAATGTGTGTCACAGCCTTGAGAGATCTCCAGGAGGCAGTTGGCCAGAGAAAGTTCAGTGCAGTCATGATTTTACCTGAATGTCAGACAAGTAAAACACTTTTTGTTCCGCTGAGTCAGCTGCATATTAAAAAATCCCTGGGGCCACTGGGTTTGTTCCACACACTGCTCTATTGGGCACCACAGGAAAGGGAATCCTGGCCCCAGGGAAGCTGATGGGAGCTTTGTCCTTGGCTCCAGGGGGAACAGGAGTTCACCTCTTGTCTGTGTGAGCTCCTGTGCAGGGGCTGGTTGCTCCCAAGTCAAACCCCATGAAAAATCAAGACCGAACTGTATTTAAAAAGTGAGCATTTTATAAGGCTTCGGTAAGGACACTTTGGGGAAAATAAAATACAAATTAATCACTTCACGAACCATTGCTGCATTATTATGCATTCTATATTTCCTGATCCTTTGACAACCCTGACCTTACTTGACTTTGCAATGCAGCTGGCCTTCTGCACAAACTGCTTCCATGACATTTTACAAATACCTTCCCAGTGATGTGCCAGAGACATCCCAGTGCAGAGCACTCGCTGCTTCAGTCAGAAAAATGAGTGCTGTCCCTTGACTGAAAAGAAGCTTTTCTCTACTTTCCTTACTCTTCAAGACAAATTCAGCATTCCAGGACGTCAGTGTAATCTCCCTGCATCTGTTCCAGATTTCTATCCCTAATGGATTTTTATGTTTTGCTCCACAGATAATCATCAGATGTGACAATTTTTAGCTTTGCCCTTATCCTGCTGCCAACAAAATTACGATCTTTTCCTGTAGTTCGTTAAGTCTCATTGCCATGAAAATAAGCCAAGAGTTGCCATTTTGCTGGCACTTCCCCCTCTCCCAGCTCCCCCTCATTTTCAATATTGAATAACATTAAAAAAAAAAAAAAAGGTGTCAGAGAAGGACTAAAAGCCTTAAAATATTCTGAATATTTCAAGTTAACCATAGGCCATGTACTTGGCCTTAAAATATTCACCTACAGACAGCAATCCACCTTCCCTCAAAAAAAACCCCACCAAAAATCCTCCATAAAGAAGAAAGATTTCCTAGATTCCAACCAAACTTCTTTCTGTAGAGTTATTATTCCCAGGGAGAAGCTTTTCCCTGCAGGAACACGGGGCTGTGCCCCTGGGGAGTGTTTGTGCTCAGGCTGGGCTCTGAGGCTGCTCTCACCTGCCCCAGCTGGAGATCCAGCATTCCCAAAGTCACTCCAGCCCTGCCTTTCTTTCATGCCCACAGCTCCAAAAGGCAAGAGGCTCAAGCAAGGTCTTCTTTCAAGGAATAAGGGAAGGGTTTATTCCCAAAGGAGAACATTTACCTGGAGTATCATTTTACCTGAGCCAACACCCAACTCCCTGTGTCTCAGGACAGCAGAACAAGTGAGTCCTGCTGGCAGCTGGAAGTTTTCTTATGCTTGGCTCATATAAACCAGCATTAGACATTTCCATTCACAGGCTACACACTCTGGTTTAGTGCCCAGTTCTTCCCCTCCCCCAAAAAAAACCCCCAAAAATGGAGATTTGCACTGCAAGATCTTAGAAACATGGTTGGACTGATTTAGGAGTACAAAAGTCAATTTAACTTTTATGGAGCAGCAGTTTTGAAGGGAAATGTCTTTTCAGCCACTGAAGAAAATGTTGCTGGAGAAGAATCATCACTGGCACAATAGGAGTCACAGGAAAGACTGGGAAAAAACACAAAAAGAATAAAATTTATCTGCTCCTACTGAAATACAGTCTCGTCCTCAGTATTAAGAGTTTGCTAACTCCTTTCTGCATCATTTCAAAAACAATCAACCTAGCAAAGAAAGAGGGACTCCAAAACAACTTAGGAAGACATCTACTTCTCTTTCCACCATGAAGTTTTCTTCAGGGGAGGAATGAAACCCCTAAACCTACAGTAAAATGTGGATGAATTGCCTACTAATCTCCAAGTGACATTTGCTTGCCATTCCCGTTCTTCCCTCCTCTTTTGTCAGATTGTTCAGGCAATTCTCTGTTCTCGGGGTTTGAATTACCATATTTAATTAAATGTGAGATACTGAAATGCTCAGAGAGAGCCACTAATGAAAGTGCCCTGGCTGCAGAGCACAGCCCTGCTCATTGTCCCCTTCCAGCATCCAGGACATCAAAAGGTTTACTTGAGAAAACAAATCTTGTCACTGTTGCAGGAAACACATCTTACAGCTGGAAAGGTTTTATTTCCTTCTCTTTCACAGTACTGCCAGTATTAGGGGTCCATTAATAAACTTCAATGGATTTTCTGATTTAGGCTCATTAGTGAATGATCTCAGAAATCCTCTCAGGGACAAGAAAGCTGCCTAGAAACAAGAGAAGAAATTTTCACCCTCTGCCTTTTTCAGATAATAAAGTATAAATGGCCAGGAACTAAAGATGAGGGAATTGATGGAGCTGTACCCAGTTAGCAGCTGCTCCTTGCTCACAGGGATAAAGATGCTGAGCTGTCCCTGTGTGTCTGTCAGGGTTTGTCACAATATCTCTACCCAATCTCCCTCACCCACTGGAGCAATTTCAGGCTTTAGCCATAGATTGAAATTAGACACACCTCGAGGTAGCCTCTCAAAATCCATCCCTATAAAAACCAATCTGCCTTACAAACACCAGGACAAATTTGTTATCTGGCTCTGAGTGCAGAGGGGACTTTGAGCTGTGTGTCATTGGAAAATTCTGCTTCTGGATGGCTCCAGGAACTGGTCTTACTCCATGAAAGCCCTCAAGGTTTGAGACAGAGAAATCATCTTTTCCTGATGATACCTTGGGATAGCCAGCACCTGTGCTGGAGTTTGCAGGGGAGAGTGCCCTTGGCACAGAAAGGCTTCTCTGTGATGCTCTGGAACTCAGAGAGTGCAGCCTGCTGGGTGTTGGGGTGTTTTCCCAGTCCCATTCCTCCCTGCCTCTTTCAGGTCTCTGGAACTCAGAGAGTGCAGCCTGCTGGGTGTTGGGGTGTTTTCCCAGTCCCATTCCTCCCTGCCTCTTTCAGGTCTCTGGAACTCAGAGAGTGCAGCCTGCTGGGTGTTGGGGTGTTTTCCCAGTCCCATTCCTCCCTGCCTCTTTCAGGTCGCTGAAGAGCTGGCTGCCAGAAAGGAGGCAGAGCAGAAAGAGAAGGAGAAGGACAGAAAATACCAGGAAAAGGCCAAAGAGAAAAAGCCCGAAAAAGCTGGAAAGCAAGTAAGGCCCTGAAAGCAGGCTGAGGTGTGGGCAGGGGCTGTTGAGTGACATTCAAGTGGCCAGCAAAGCTCGGGTTCAGCAGACAGAGAACAGGCTGAGGGTGGGCTCTCTCAGCCTTGCTGTGGCCTCGATGATTCTGGGGAGCTTCTCACCTCTCATGGTTTAGGAATGGCCACAACTGAGCTCAGTGGGATGGAGGTGCAGCTGTCAGGGACAGGAGTGGGGTTAAAAATACACCTCAGGGCTTTGGGATCATTGTCAGGGCAGTCAGACAGGTAACAAAGGGGAAACCAAGCATTCCCACTTTTCATGTGGGTACAGAGAAGTTCATTACTGCCACTGCTTGCAGAATTCCTAATTAAGAGCCTTAATCTCACTCAGATACCCACCTCAGAGCTTGTGTGGATTTCAAAGTAATTTTTAAACCACATCAGCCAGCATTTCATGAACCTGTAAATAAAGCCATGCATTTTCAGCCCACATTCTCAGGGTAGGAGCTGTTTTTGTTTCAAACGTCGCTAGCCAGCACTTAATGTACACTGTACCCCCTGAAATCTTCTGCTTTCACAGGAGACACACTTCCAAATTATTTCAGGAGCAACTTCACAGAGCAAAACACCTGTGAAGCAGAGCAGTGACCAAAGGGGATCTTCAAAAGCAAGCTGTGCAACCCAAATTGTCAGCTTCTGCTGAAGCAGCAGCTTTTGTTTCTCATTTACTTCACAGTCTAAACAAAAGTTGAAACAATATGTATTTTTTTAATAAGAGCCATAAATCTCTCCCTAAATATGTGGAGGAGAAGGGTGAGTTTTCTAGGGCAAAGCTTGCTCTTCACTGCAAGTTTTACACAAATTAATTTGAAAGCCTAGCCCTAGAACAAATATATTTCAAAAAATGATGCTTTTCTTGGACAACATCCATTAATCTGGCCAAAGCTCTCAGAACATCTAGCCAGGCACCTAAATTACATGAACTTAGGAAGCATCAGTCAGTTTAATTGGAAGGTAGATAACTAAATGTTAACTTGTAAATGAGCATCTTGCAAACACTGTCTGGGGGTTTGAGATGGGGTTTTTTCCTCCCTGTGTAAATGAAAATACACAGCAGGCTGGAGGAGCAAATGCCTGAATGTTTTTCAAGCCTGATTTCTTGACTTTGCTAACTGGGAAGGGTTGTGGCTGCTCCTGGGCAAACACGAGGGGTTTCAAAGTTCTGGTCACATGTGTCTGCAGTCAGTCACTTGTTACTGTGACCAGTATTTTGGGTGACACTGTCACAGCACTGACGGAGCTCCTGAAACTGGGTGGCACTTCACTCATCTGCTCAAAAACCTGACTTTCACAGAATAAAATCTGATTTATTCTTGGGTTTGCACATTTCTGAAGATAAGAACCAACAACAGCAAAAATGTGTCTCAATCCCCTGGCAGCCTCTGCAAGGCTGTTTTGAACTGGGGTGAAATTACAGCGTGGAGCTCTGGGGTTTTATAACTTCATGTCATTCCCATCTCCTCAGCCATCACAAGTCCTGTCAAGCAAAATTCTGAGCCATTATATCAGGTTCTCTATGGTTCATTGAGAAAGAACAAAGAGAACATTCTCTCGAAGGTTATAGCACTGACAGGGAAAAAAAAAAAAAAAGAGTATCTCAGACCAGTTGAAAAGTATTTGGAAAAGTTCTAACAGCAGGACTCTTATTAAAATAAGTATGGGCTATAAGTCATAGGGATGCAGGCAGAAAAAAGCTCTGCTCCCAACTTCAGCTCTTAAAGAAAACAGAAGTTTGATCCCAGAAGGAAACTTAAGTATTTCTGAAAAGCCTGATAGCAATCTTTACAAAGAGTATTTGATATCAAAGTAACTTCACTTTCTTTTCTCTGCAAGGTGCTGATTTGATTTCCCATTGGGCACCTAAGGGTAAAAAACAAGCCATGGCTTCATCCCCACAAAATCCCTCTTCCCAAAAGGAGGAGTGTCTGGGCTGCCTCTCCCAGCAACCTGCTGGAGCTTGTTACTGAACGTGGGCAAGGCTGTGCATGCCTGAATTTCACCCAGAAATGTCAAACAGAGCCCCATTCCTGTCCCCAGTGAGAACTCTTGGGAGAATGTCCAGAGGAGATGTGCACAGGGGAGCCAGTTCTGTTTTCCCTGCTGGTGAATGGGAATCACCTGGTGGGGAGTTGGCTTTGGAAAGCCTCAGAAACTGATTGAGACTAATTTCCACATTTCTGCTTAAATTCAAACACATCTTGCTGGCTCAAGGGTTCTTAATACATTTTAAGCAGAAAAAGCATGGACTCAATCCACTGAAAATCAAAAAATATATTAATTGGTTTCCTTTTTAAAGGAAAGGTTCTTTTTATTGTGTTGACTCTTAGGCTGTTAATTGAGGCAAGAGAAAACAGAACTGCAACTGTCCTTTAGACACAAGAGAGTGGGTTTGATTAAAATCAATTAAATTGACACAATGAGATCATTGACATCAGTGTATAAAATCATTGAAGCAAATAACTGAAACAATTCATTGGCTTATTTATAACAATAAAATGTTGATGTGTCCTGTGGTATTGAGAGGCTAAAAATGAATAACCCATTTTTAGGCTGGTTTGGGGGCAATTTGTTGGGTTTTTTAATAGTTCTCTCTCAGAACATCATGGTATAATCGTTTTCTACAAAATGATGGGAAAATGGTAAAAGAAGGATTGTGCCTACTGCAAATGATCCAGGGATGAACCTCCAAGTGCCCCACCCTGTGAAACTGGGAATACATTGGAGTAACAGGGGATTGGAGCTCAGATCCTCCAACTTTTTCTTAGACTTTACCAAAACAGTTCTTGATGTTCAGTCAAGAACCTCCCAAGTCTCTTTCAAATGCAGCTGTAGGGTAGAAGTGATAAATATGTTTAGATTTTTCCTGTCCTTCTGGGCCCCAACTGTAATGACTGCAATAATACTTTAATTAAAAACCAGAAATTTGATAACTCACCTAACAGGGCTGCAACTGCACCTGCAGGTAGCAGATGTGCCCCTGATTCCAGGGCTTATTTAGGGGGTGTTCAGTTTTAATCATTCCAGGAGCTGCACTTTCTCTCTGGCTGGTAACAAGTGGTTTGCAGGTTATTTAGCACAATGCTGCTCCACCTTGTGCTGTCTTGTGTAGATGTATAAATGCACATTCACCTCCTCCCCAAAGAGTGATTTAATCTCCCTTTATCAACCATTGCCTTACTCAGACCTTGAGACTCTCGACTGACTCAAGATGAAGAAACTTGGATCCTTTTCTGGGGGCATTTCCCTCAGAAATGCTGGTTCAATAAAATGAAACTGTTCCAGGAATATGGCAACAGCAAAAATGGCATTTAAATTAAATTCCAGTTAAATATTGCAAGTCTCCTACCTAAATTATGTTTTCAAACAAGCTGGAGCTTAATTCTTGTTTAATTTAGTGACTTCAGCTGATAAAATGACACCCCTTCTCCCCTGGAGCAACCTGGGCTAGTGGAAGGGTGGGATTAGATCTTTCATTCCATAATTCTACAAAACAATGCTTCAGCAATTCCTCTCTTCACTTTTCCCCCCAATCTAGGTGGTGGATTTAGGCTGGAAAATGGGTCCAAGCAATTTCCTGTCGATGCTGGAGGAAGGAAGCGCTCAGTACCGAGGTCAGTAGAAAGAGGTGACAATCCCAGCTGGAATGTCCTCCCAGACCAGCTTCAGCAGAATGGCATTCCTGGAAGGTCAAATGGGCAGCTGCCCAAACTATGGAATGTGATCAAAATTAGGATGTTAGATTAAAAAAGGGTATTTAGGGAGGGAGTCTCTCAGTACCTCAGTCCTTCCAAGGAGTCTGTCAAAACCATTGAGTTAATCATGCAGGAAGGGACAGTTCAGTGGGGGAAAGTGGAGCAAAGTGCTTCAATACATACAAAAAAAGGCATTTTAGGGTTTTCTGAGGGCAACAAGGATGACATCAGAGCAGCCAATAATTCAAAAGCACAACACTGAAGGTCAAGTTTCAGCATCAGTGTTTTCATACTCCTGTACCTCTACCTGTTCTGTCTCCTCCTCAAGTGAGAACCCATGGGAAAGGTCCATGGATTCCTTCACAGCACCCACAGCTACTCAAATTATTTTTGATTGTATCTTTGAATAGGAGGGGCATCTTCTCCTGCAGAGGCACAAAACTATCAATGTGCTTGCTTCATGCAGAGTGTGTGAAACTAAAACATAACCCAGACTTTCAGCAAGGGGCCTGCCTGGTTTTTCACCTGGAGAAAGCACCAAAAAGCAGGGATTTCTTAATAAAAATCATGAAAGGGCACTTTGTTCTTTTCCAGATCTCTTCTATCCTCTCCCCTGCTTTTGATAGTTGTGTTTATCTCTTCAACACTTGTCTTCAGTGCTCACCCTGATTCACAAGTGAATTAGGAAGCACTCCACTTGTACAAAGTGGAAAATTGGGTTATTTTTGCTGTTATCTCTGCAGACTCTGTTCTGCTACAACGTGGAAAAATATCTTTTCTGCTCTGCACTCTTCAGAGTGAGTGCCTTGCTGAAATTCCTCGTATGAAAAGTCTCTATTATTCCCTCCTGCTGACAAATTACTGGCGTCAAGTTTTCTGCCTGATTTGAGCTGGCTGGAGAGAAAGAAGTGAACAACTTACTAAATGTGCATCAGTAGTTTGGCCTGACCTCTGGCTTGTAACAATTAGGATTTTCTTACACATTATAAATCACAGAGCAGCTTTCTGGCTGAAAAGGAGCTTTTCATCCCATCTACTCTCAAACACCACGTCAGAGCCCTGCTGAAGGCAGCAGGAGCTTCAGATAAGGATCAAATCCACCCAAACTTCTTTCCTTGGCTGGCCAGGGATGAAATGGCACCTGGAACTCAAAACCAGCCATGGCAAGAGGGGGCTCCCACCCAGCAAGTGCCCAGGGCAGGGAAGGAGCAGCATGGAAGCAGCAAAAGGGAGGCAGGAGGGGTTTGCCTTGGAGCAAACAGGCTTGGCTGTGACCTCAGGAATAAAAACACCACAGGGCTCTGTAGGTTACGCTGGGAGATGGAGACCCCCAAATCTCACAACTGCCTCGTGTAATGAACCAAGGGATTTAGGAGGGGGTGGGGGCTTTGTCACCCAAACCCTACCTGAACACCAGCACTGCCATTCCCAGCAGGACACCTGCTCTGAGCCTGCCAACACAGAGCTTTGGGGGTTATCACACAGTGGGAGTGCCTCTGGAATTCCCATTCCCCAGTAAGCACCCACACCCCCCCAGCCCATCCTGCAGGAGCTGACAGCTACTGCCCAGCTCTGGAGGCACGTGAGAAGGAGCCCTTTCCTGCACAGAGCACAGCCAGAGACCCTCAGAGTGGAAAAGCTCTCTTGCAGGCTTCAAAGAATGCCTGCAGCTCTGCCTTAGGCACAGGGAGAGTCCACAGCTGTGCAGTTCAACTTCAGGTGAGGGGTTTGTTCCCTCCTTTTCTCCTGGTGAAGCAGGTCCCTTTGGCACCACACTCATTTTCAGTGAACAGCTGTCAGTTCCTCCTTGCAGCACAATGCCCTGCCTCCTTCACAAGCACTTGGGGCTTTTCATTGCAGGGCACTCACACAATACTACCTGGGGGTTGGCCAAAATTATTTTATTTTCAATCCAGCCACAGATTCTTTGGTCATCAGAATCAAATCTACAACAACACCTGCCCAGAACAGGGCAAGCAGTCTCTTGGATTTTTAATTTTAGGCTGCTTTCCTCTCAGGGGCAGAATTATGCAGGGAAAAAAACAGGTCTGAGTTGGGGCTTTCTAGTGACAACTTTCTTCCTAATCTTGTGTAGAAACAGGTCACCTGCTATCAGCATTTGCACAGAAGTTCAGATTTGTTAGTGCAGAAATCTTGGAAACACGATTGAAGCAACAGAGCTTGATTAAGAAGTGTTTGTGTCAGGAGTAATTCAATGAAGTGTGTCTAAAGTTTCCCTAAATGCTAGCTGACCAAACAACAAACGTCTTCGTTTTGTCACACCCCCCAACACTTAATTTTAAGAAAATGTTCCCATCCCATGAAACTAGTGCTTTATACCTAGCTTACTTAAATATTTCTAAAAATATAGATCAGTTTTGACAAAAATCTAAACATTTCACTTACAAACTTTTTCACTCTGTGTATTTAACTCCTCTACCAAGCTCGAGCTGCTGCCTAAACTTCACAGGAATCCATGAAGCCTTTTAGCCTCCTAGAACTGTATCTGGCAGTTTTTCTAGTTGCTGAACTCCGTTTGCCAAGCTCTAAACCCTTTATTTTCCATGATGTTGGTGGAAACAGGCACTCTGTGTGACATCTCCTTTCACTCTGCAATAGCCAGAGTTCATGTGGGGCACATGCAAGACTGAGCCATGAGCTCCCCCTTGCTGGGGTGTATTTCTGCAGTGGGAGGCAGCAATGTGCAATTTGCCCCATTCTACTGATGGCCAGTTGATATTTATGGCTTGCTCAGTGGCACAGAGGATGTCTGGGTTCAAATGCTCCATGTCTTGTGTCCAAATATTCCTTAGAGGTGTGGTGATGTTCTGTATTTTTAACCAGCCTTCAAAAGATTCCAGTCCTCCTGCCAGGAGGTTCAAAGTGGCCGTTTCAAGAGAGGCTTCACGCTTCAAATGAATCTGTTGCAATTGTTAGTCACAGGCTGTTCTCTGAAATTCTGGGATGGTGGAGTTCCCTCATGGCCTGCAGAGCTGGGATGCTGATTTAGGAGTGGTCTGGGCTGCCTTTGAGCCCTGAGCTAGCTATGCATATAAAACAATCCCAAACCAAGCACAGGCTATTTTAGAAAAGGTGACATAAATTTCAGTGCACACACACAGGCACAGAAATAGCTCCTGGAGCTGGCTGACCCTGCCTGGAACGAAATACCAGACTCTGCTGGCCAGCCAGTGAAAACATAACATCCTTAGCCTCCTGACCCCCCTTTAAAATTAACTTTGAAACATTTTGTTGATCTATAAAAGAATAACAGAGCATCTAACACCTATGAGTTATTGATCTCTCTGCTAAAATTAGGCACCTCTAACCCAGTGGGTAATGTAACACTCAGAGAACTCATTGCCAGGTAATCCCAGGGTCTGGGGGGGCCCTCCCTGCTTTGCCTGCAGTGGGTATTAACCACTAATCAATCTACAAAATGACAACAAACAATTAGGAAAAAACAGAATAGAAAAACCTACGGATCCCTCTATGGAAAATAAATATCTAAAGCCTTGTACTCCTGTGAAAACATAGCACTTGCAACCTGTTGACCCAGCCAGGAAAGTGTTTAAAAATTCACATAATTCCTATGTAACGTCCCCTTTCCCCAAGGCTGGAATTCCAGGCTGGAGGAGCTACCTCATAACTTGGGCAAATCAGCTTTTCCTCCTGAAATATTACATGACATCTGTCATGCCCTCTGATGACCCTCAAGTAATTTAAAGAAATTAAATGTCTGTGCTTTGGAGTTCCTTTCTTTACCAAAACATCCCCTGTCCTCCTCCATGCCCGCCGTTCTCAGCGGTGAAATTAAGATTGCTCAACTGCAGGAACTATTGCCTCTACAAACGCTGGAAAACTACAAATCCTCTGAAAATCTGTTGGGGATGGAAAAAGCAGCCAGTCTTGGATTAACTAAAACTTGGATGTTAAAGCCTTTCTGAATTTGCAGGCAAGGGGTACAGGGGAGGATATCTGTACAAACAGATTCATAGAGGGGCCAACGTCTCAGAGTGGAAAACTGCCATCTCAAATCATCAGGAAACTGAATTAGCACATACAGCTGGAGATTAGCTGTCATTTAGGAAGATACAATCAGGGCTGGAAAGGCAAGATGTGAATTGTCTTCCTTCAAATTAGCTCCAGAAGTGTAGGAAAGAAAGAGGTGTTTCCATTAAAACCAGGCACTTTGCTAATAGCAGAGAGCCCAGATATGCACCGAGCTCGTCAGACTTCATTTAGTTTTCTTTCTAAAGAGCAAATTGCAGCTTGCCTCAACAAAAATAATGAGCTGCACCTCAGGATCATTAGGTGCTTTATCATAAATAGCTTTTCTTTCATCACCAGTTTCACAAATTTGCTGTGCCTGGGTGTTGGTCTCCTTATTCCTTCTCCTTTGCACAGCACTTCAAACCAGAGGGGCTGGATCAGGTGGCTCTTGTCTCTTTTGGGCTCCACTGCTGTTCAATTTCTGCATCCAGCTTAAAATTCCCCAGAGTGAGGCCTCTGTGCATCCCTTGTGGGCCAGGTTATTGCCCTGTCACACTCGCTGTCCCCTCCCTCTCTCCCATCCCACGTGCTCAGTGCTGCTTTTATCCCTATTCCAGTGCCCCTATTCCCATATTTCAGCCTCCTGGGAATTACTGCAAAGGCCATCTCACCAGGGTGCAGCAGCTTTAGCTGAGCCATGGGGAGAAACTTCATGGTTTGAATGAATCTGCTTGCTGTGGTCCCCAAGCCTGTGTCGTGCCAGGCAAGTGACACTCATGGAGAGCACGTCCTTCAGGGCAGGAGCAATCCCTGTGCCCTCTTCAGGGAAAAGATTTCATCCCTGTGCTGCTGAACAGAATCAAATACTGCCAGCATCAGGCACGGGGCAGGGCTCTTGGAGACTGAGCACACTGCAGCCTTCCAGCTTTACAGCCTCCAAGGGACACCCTCACCATCCCATTATCCTCCTGAATCCTGGGACCATTCTGCAGCCCAGGGCAAAAGGAGAAATCCCTTAACCTCCAGATTTGCAGATCCTGACACAACAGGGCTCTGACCTTGGGAAGGGTGCCCAGAGCCTGCTGCTTTCATACAGCTCATCATTTAATAAAAGCTGCCTACAACTGCCCTTTCTTTTGCCTCCAGAAGCAGTTGGAGGAGCCAATGGCTTCTGTAACTTTTCCCCCTTTTCTGTTTCTTTTGGATAACAGTCTTCTGGGAGAACAGAGATAACAGAGCGGATTTTCTCCAGGATCACGACCCGGAGCTGATCAAAGGAGGGGAGCGGGAGGAAGTGGAGGAGGAGATCAGAGTGCAGGTGTGCTGACAATACAGGAGGACACTAATCACGGGCATTACCTGGGTACATTCTTCTGCAGCTGTAAGAACTGGCCCTGGCACAGAGCTTCCCTCCTTCCAGAGTCCCCAGTCCCTGCTGTGTGCTTTCACACTTGTTCAGCTGAACAATTGTCTGGGGCAGGGTGGCAGAGCAGGAGAGGGAGGATGATTCCACTGTGTTTGTCTTGGGCAGGTTGATGAAGTGATGCAGGAGAAGCTGCTGAACATCAAAAAGGCTTTGGATGGAGAGACAGGTCCTCAGGGTAAAGCTAAGAAAGGTGAAAAGGTAAGAGCAGCAAGGTGGGAATGTTGAGGGGCAGCTCAATTCCCTGCCCAGGTACAGTGGTGGTCAGTGCAAACCTCGGGTACAAATACCAAAATGTCCACTCTAAACCTTCACTGCATCTCAGGTCAGGAACATCTGAAAATCTCTTCATCTGTGGCTATTTTCAGGGCCTTCTCCATTAGCTCTTGTTCTTTCACTTGTGTAAATATTGCTTAGGACAAGTTGAGCTATTCCAGAGATAAATCACTACAAGATCTTTCAGATTTTCACCCTGCTGAAATCCTTGGATGCAGTCACACAGCAAAATGGAAGCAATCCCTCTCTTTAGGGTGACCAGTTCAGATTAATAGTTTTCCAAGGAAAACAGGGATCTGGAGGCCAGTGAGTTTTCCAGCAGCTGGCTGTTTTCCTCCTAAATAAGGACTGGTTATTATGTTTCAAGGCTGTACACGGAAAAAAAAAAAATCCCTCTGAATGTTTTGATGTAACCTTTCATTTGTCTGTAACAGCACATAGATCACACACAGCCAGGTACTCATTATGTTACTACAGCCTATCGAAGGGTTTGGGAATTTGCAATTAAGCCAAGTTTATTTAGGCATTAAAAAATAGGTGAACCCCCCCAAAAGACAGCACATGTCATGTTCACGTCTAGTTTTACAGCATTATCACATGAAGAATTCCACAGCTTGTGGTTCTCTAAAATTCCTTACCAAAGCATTTAAATTAGAGATCATGTCAGTGCAAAATAACTCAAAGCTTACACCCCACCACTCAATCAGCAGATCCACTTAAAGCCCTCAGGGCAAATAGCCAACCCTAATCTCTTGCTGTATTTCATTTCTGCGATACCTTTTAGCATGCAAATACTTGCTGTTGCTCGACTTCTACTCAAATTATCTTTAAAAATGCTCCTTCACCTGACAAACGTCCAGGGACAATATAATAGGAAAAGACTGGGGCAGCTCTGAAAGCTGATCCCAGCTGGGTTCCTAAATCTGTTTCAAAAATGGAAGGGGGGGGGGGGCTTAAGATGTACAGGCAAAATACTGCAACAATCTCCCCCGAGTCTTCATGAGCAGAGACATTTCCATCAGCTGCTCTTGCCCTGCTGCAAAATGTCACCCTGGGATTACAGAGCTTTATGTCAGGGGCTGGCTTGGGTGGGGTTTTATTTTTTCTTTCAATGTGGGGTTGGAATAGTTTAAGGTGGAGGGAGATTATTTAACTTTTATTTTCCCAGGTTGTGCCAGTAGCCTGAGAGAATGAGGCAGGGAAAGAAGTACTAATTAGATAATACAAATTCCTCAAAGATTCCATCTAAAAAAACTGCACCCAAGCCAAAAAGGTTCTGTTTGAGGAACTGGGAAAGAAAGGAAAGGTTCAATGTTAGTCAAAACACCTCTTCCTTCTGCAAAGGCATTTAAAATGTCCATTCAGCATTGGCAAAGGTTTTTCCAATCAGTATTTGCATAAATATCTCAATCATAAACCAAACCAGTGCATATCTGTGCACACAGACTGCAGATCTGCTTTAGGATAGCCTGGTCGAGATAATAAGAATAATATGAGCTGGAAAGTTTTGGAAATTGTTTGTTAATTTATTATTCAGAAAAAAACCCCTCGAGTTTTTCAGGGCACATCCAAGGTCCCATCTGTCTCCCCCTCAGCCATGCAGTATGAAATACCAGGTGGTTGTTTCAGGTTCTCATTGTAGCCAGGAGCAGGTCTGGAGTACAGTGAGAAACATCCCCCTGCCAAAAAAAAATGGGAATATTCTGCATTCTCAAGAGAATCCAACATTCTTCAGAGAAATCAGACCTTTTCCTGCACTCTGGCAGTGGGCAAGGGGCAATGAAAGGGTAATTTCTTTAGGAGGGCTTTTACAGGTGGAATTTCGTGTCGAGGGACCATCATCCCAAATTCCTGATGGTTTCTTTGGCCATTCCCTCTGTTTTAGGGAGGGATTTCTTCTGCTGTCCTTGTCAGGGAATAATCCCTACCAGAGGGAGGTGTCCTGTGCCTTTCCAAGCCTTAGGATGAGTAGCTCACAACTCAGAAAATTTCTGTCAAATCCATAATAAAAACAAAAAAATCTGTTTGACCCACAGGAACAATCTGAGTTTTAAGGTCCCTTTTGTGCGAGGACATTTTGGAACTGGACTCTAAAGGGAAATTTCTCCCCTCCAGTCAGTCCTCCAGACACCTGAGGTGCTGGATTTAAGAAAAACAATGTACAACAGCTCCAGGCCTACCCAGAGCCACTCCTTTATTTCCACAAGTACTTTATCACTGATTCCCAAACCTTCAAATACCACTTACTGCTAAAAGCTGACACTTAACCCTACCAAGAGCTGCTCTTCGAGCTCCTGAAGATAAGAATGCCATTTGCCAGCTTTGTGGAAGAAGGAACTGGGATGAACAAATTGTTCTTCTTGGGGGGTCTCCAGAGCAGCACTGACAGGGGACAGGGCAGAGGGTCCTGTTGAAGAGACACACTTTGCTGGGCTCTGCTTCTTCCAGATGGCTCCTGGTCCAGTGGCTGCCACTAGAAAGGGGATGAGGACACAACAGAACAGAGGAATGTGGGTCAGCTCTGCTGTAAACTGCATTTTCCTGCCCTTTGCACAGTGGCAGCTCATCCCCTGCCTGGGCAGGGGTCACCAAGCTGGGACTGGGAGCATTGGAAGGGAGATGTCCTCTGAGTGAGGAACATGGCAGTCAGTGAACCTGGAAATTCCATTGAAGAGCTTATCAGAGGGCTTTCTCTGGAGCCCATTGTGCTGCTCTTCCTGCTCTGCTCCCCCAAGGGTTTATTGCTGATCCCCAGTGCAGGTAAAGCGATGCATTGGAAATGAACACACCCACACAGACACAAAGGCATGGCCAGAGTTCAGGGAAAACAAAAATGACACAGGAACCCAGGAAAGGGGGCCATGAGAACCCAAATGTGGCAAACTTGCATCTGGCCTTGGCCTCAGCACAGCTTTGGGGATCCCTTTTTGGTGAAAGTGGGCAGAAGCAAAGAAAACCACAGATGGCTGTGACAGAAATACTGACAGGAGCAAAGCCACAGAGGAGGAGAAGCTGGGTGAGAGCTGAGGAAAGGCTGGGTTTGAGGGCTGTGATGCCCAAGCCCTGCTGGATTTCCTGTAGCTGCTGCACCCAGAGCTCTCAGCCAGCTGTAACCTCTTTGGATGCTGTGCCTAAATCCAACAGGGATTGCAGATCAGAGTCCATCATTCAGCAGGTTTATTCATCAGTGGGAATTAGTCTTTGTCTAAGCACTTTTTCAGTGCCAGTGTCAGAAGCTGCTTGTTTTATCTCAGCACTGCCAGAAAGACTTCTCGACCCAGGCCCAGTGCAAATCTGTACCTGCTCAGCCTCTCATCTTAAGCATGATCCAAGGAATCCATCAAAAAACTGCATCAGCTGCTGCTGGTTTCCCTTAAACCACAGGAGCACTTTCCTCTTGTGACTTTTCCACAAGGGAATCTACAAGGAACACGCAGAGGGACTTACTGCAACAGCATGCAGGGACAAGGAGGGATGGCTTCCCACTGAGAGCAGCTTTAGATGGGATATTGGGAAAAAATCCTTCCCTGTGAGTGCCCAGAGCAGCTGTGGCTGCCCCTGGATCCCTGGCAGTGTCCAAGGCCAGGCTGGACAGGGCTTGGAGCAGCCTGGGACAGTGGAAGGTGTCCCTGCCATGGCAGGGGTGGCACTGGATAATCTCCCAAGGCAGCCATTCCATGATTCCATGAGCTATGATGGCTGTAGCTGCAGCCAGGACTGTGAGATCACAGCCAGAGGGTGACACAGATCCTCCAGTTTCAACACTTTCCCCCAGTGAGACATTTGGATACCCTCTCCCTCCTGGTGCCATTCCAGCAGCACACACGGCTCTGGAATTGGCTCTGGAATCTTGGTTCTTGTCTGCTCCAAGCCCTGAGCTCCCCTGAGCGTTCTGCTGAGCCCACCCAGCGAGGGCAGCCACGCCAGAGGGCAGCCCCGTGTCCCTGGCAGCTGCCACCTGCCCAGCTCACTCCCAGAGCAGAAAGTCAGAGCATGGCTGCACAGAAGCTGCGCTGACATTTCAGACAGACAAGCACAGAGATTGCCATGATGAGTGACGAGCGTGTTCCCATTCATTAAACATTATCATTTCCTAAATAAAAGCCCTTCCCAGCAAGACGTTTTGGAGGCCAGCCATTGTCTACAGTTCATATCTGCCCTTATCGCATCCCAGCCTGTGCCAAATTCCCCACAAGTGCTGTTGTTAATTAGGAAAACACATTTTCCCTCCGCACAGTTCATTTTTGTTTTGCTCTGGAGTTACTTTATTGATGAAGCTGCCTTGAGGACAATACCAGTTGGCCAATAAATTCAGCATATGCTTAGTGTCTTCACATAGGTTGAAACAAGCTTTTCTTCCCAGTCAGACCCAAATTTGTGTAATTTCTGGCTTGATGGAGGAGAGGTTAGAAAGACAAAACAGGAGGAACAGCAAAAATAAACCAGTGACAGCCTCAATATTTCAGCAGTTGTTAAAAGAGCATGGCATGTGCTTTCTCCTTCCCATTCCTTTTCTGCAAAATAAAATCCCCCTGGCACATTTGGATGAATATTTGCTGCCACACTTATTTATGTAAAGAAACCCGAGGTATAGTTCTCCAAATACAGACTTGCTTGCATTATCCTAACCCAAGCCATAAAAACATCTCCTTTCCCCAGTTAGCTGATCCATGTAGTGCTGGGCATTTTCATCTGGATTGTCTTTGTGGCATCATAAACAGTAACAGGTGATTGAACCACAGGTTACTTACATTGTGTCTGTCCTTGAAAACCTAAAATTGATGTATTCCTGCAGGCTGCTGATCCATCCTGTGAAAAAGCCCAGCATTTCCCAGATAATTGGACAGGATTTTTTTAACTCAACAACGCAGCCTCCCGAGCTCTGCAGAAGTATTCACCATGATAGGAAAAAAGCAAAGTAAATGACTGTATTCCCAGGAAAGCAAACATAAACTTTGGGAAGGAATAAGCTGTCTTGTTCAACTAAGCATTTAAGCACGTGCTTAAATTTAAGCTGTTGGAGAAATCCCCTGGTGCACCAAGGTTTCTGTGTAAACAGTTCCACCGGAGCAATCCTGAAGTGCTTTGCTGGAGCCCTGGAGCTCAGACTCCAGTGGTGGGCACTAACATGGATTAATGATGCCCTCTCCACACTACTAATTATCCCTAACCGTATTTATGGCTCCTGAGCTGTAATTAATGGAGGGGCTTGACAAGCCCCAGTCACATCTTCCTTATTTATGCTTGCCACCAGGGTTTTTTGTGATGTGTAAAGAAAGGAAGCACACGAGTCAAAATCCTTCTGTGGTGAAATTGTGGGGACAATACGAACAGAGCAGGTTGTGTTTCTCTGACCCCTTCCAGCTTCTTCCCCGAGGCATCAGCAAAGAGAAGGATGTGCAGTGGTTAGGAGGGTGGACAGAGTCTCAGGAGCTTTTCCCCTCAGGGAAGCTGCTTATATATTTTACTTCAATGTATATTTTTTTAAAAAAGGCATGGACAGTTTCTGGAGCAGCTACTTGGACCCCACACCCTTTTCCTTCCTGCTTCCTTCTTGAGCAAGGGCCATATCCCCCCTCACCCACAGAACTGTGCTCTGGAAAAATCATGGAATGAGAATCATACAATTGGGAAAGGTCTCTGAGAGATCATCGAGTCCAACCCTTGACCTGCCCTGCCAAGGCCAGCCCTGGACCATGTCCCCAGGTGCCCCATCCACACAGCTTTGAAATCCCTCCAGCCTTGGGGATTGCACCACTGTCCTGGGCAGCTGTGCCCATAAAATAAAGAACTGTCTAATATCCAAGCACAAGGAGGGAGAGGAAGTTTTTCCCTTGGAGCAAGATGACTCTGGGATACTTTCCTATGTAGCAGTGGGACTTCTGTTTAAGGATATGATTTTTCCCTTTGGGCTACATTCAAACACTGAGGGCTGTTCTGGCCCTCACTTTGCTTCAGTACATGCAAAAATATTTATCTGTGCCAAAGTCACTAATTTCTGCTTGCTTGTGTGGTCCTCAGGGAAGCAAGACACCTGGGAAGAAAAAGATACCTGAGCTGGAGAGAGATCTGACTCCTGACAGGTGAGGAGAACCTCTCTGCATTGGATCTCCAATACCAGCCTTGGTTTTGCTCATCCTCACCAACAAACACAAATTAAACCCCCCATTCTGCTGTCACACACCACCAGGACCAGTCCCATCAGCTCTGGGCAGGCTGACTGCAGGCAGAGCTAAGCATTCCATGTGCAGAGCTAAGCACATGGGGCATTTCAGCAGGAGATTGGCCCTGTGATCTCCTTACCTGCTTTAAAATAGATTTTTTTTAATATTATAAAAATAATTTTCAATATTTAAAATATTATAAAAATATTTGAAAGTGTTGAAAACATTGGAAAATATTTTTGAAATATTGAAAATATTGAAAAATATTGAAAAAAATTTGCCTCCAAGCAAATATTTAAAATCCATGTCTCATGGAGTAAAGCAGAGCAGGACATCTCCTACAGAACAGTGCCAAAGTCTAATGAGGATGTGTATATTCCCTGCTTTTAAAACTGCTCTTGCACATACCTGCTTCTTTATAGATAAACTTAGCCTGCAGCCAGCTGAAAACATGAGGTTTTTAGTAGCTGGCTTTTCATCTGGCATTTTTGGCTCCGTGCTTTGCTCTTCCCTGCCGAGCATTTCAGGAATAACCCTGAGAGGGGATGAATAACTGGGATTCAAAATCTCCATTTTGGCTCAGGGAAGCGGGCACAGGGGGCTCAGTCAACAACCACTGGTCACCTCACACTCCCTTGGAGGAGCTCAGGACATGCACCATTTAACTGGCACAGTAAAAATCATAAAGCAGGAACAGGAGAAGTCCTGCTCCCAGCAGAGCTGCCAGCTTAGTCCCATTCCACCTTCTGCCTGCTTTATGATGCATTCCCAACATAAAACCACTGAGGATGAGAGCAAGAGTCAGAGCAGCAAAATCAACCCTGTTGAAGGTGCATTAAATTTTGGATTTGCTTATTGCTACTCCTACATTAATTGTGCCACTAAGACTGCATAAACATAAAACCCCTCAGCTGAAATGGAAAAAAGGCTGCAGACCTCAAATTAGACCTGTAGGTTTATTAGCCAGCTGAGAGGCACTATTAAATATATTTATGGAAGGCAGACCAGGACATCCCAATTAAGGCAGGTGAGAAAGACGGAATAATTGAGGGGAAAGAATGTGAAAAACGCTGAGAGATCTAAAAAGAAAAAAAGCAATATTGTTGATGCTGTCAATACACTAAGAATTTCTGACAGGTTTATTCAGTTTACATCTTCCTGGAAGCAGTATTACTCTATAAAACCAAGTGCCAAAAGTGTCATGGAAATTAATACCTAGAATTCCAAAAGAGAGTGTAGAGAAGATCCACATCAATAGAAAACCACACAAAAATTTAAGTGTTTTAACTCCATTATTGGGATCTACTTTCAGCCACTAATGGAGATAGAGAGAAATTTCTACTGGGGAAGTTTTGCCCATTTCATGGAATCCCAGAACGGTTTGGGTTGGAAGGGACCCTAAAGCCCATCCAGTGCCACCCCTGCCATGGGCAGGGACCTTCCACTGTCCCAGGCTGCTCCAAGCCCTGTCCAGCCTGGCCTGGGACACTGCCAGGGATGGGCCAACACTTCCACTGGGGGCTTTTTGCCCCAGCTCTGGCCAGCCTGACCACAACACTGCAGGTGGTGGATCTGAGTGAGGCATTCTCAGCGTGTTCCCAGAGAGATGAGGCTGTCTGTTGCCAACAGAATAAATTCCAGGAAGAATTAATGAATTAGTACTAATTGGAGAGCTGAGTGAATAGGTATAGCAGCGTTAGGATTGCCATTATTGTCTAATTTAGAAATAATTTCCCAGTAATTGATATTAATGAATGAGTCCATTGCACAAGTCATAACTGATCTGGTATCACCTGGAAATGGGTAAATGGAGTCAGCAGGAGAGGGAGGGACAGAGGCTCCTCAGCACAGCACAGAGAGCTGTGCTTGTTGATTCCACACTGATGGCACCAATCCGAGCCACCAGGGGCATTTACAGGGCTGGCAAACATAAACAGCTGCCAGGCTGGCTCAGCCTGAGCCCTTCCTGACCATTCCTGAGCCACGTCTCTTGCCTGTAGGAGCATCGATTCCCTGTACCAGGAGCTGGCAGAGGAAGGATTGATCATCCAGGTCAGGAGTGTGAACCTCTCTGACTACATTGGTAAGGCAGCCCTTGACAGCAATCGTGGTGTTTGAGCAAACCTCAGCCACTCCACCCCACTGAGCCCAGTCAAGGCTGGGTGCAGGAGACACTGCACTTTGAATATCTAGAGCCAGGCATGCAAATCAGTCTGTTTCTGCTTTCACTTCTGCTGCTGAGCCCAGGGCCTGCCTGCAGAGCTGCTGTTTAACTCCAGGCCTTGAATGGCTGTGGGTGTCACAACCACTCTGAGGTGGAACCAGAGCATCCCTTAAGGAGCCCTTGCCAGGCAGTGGTGAGACAGTGCAAATCTGACAGAGCAGGGGCTGTAATCCATGCAGATCACTTCCCAGAGAGCAGCGAAAATTGCTCCTCTAGCCTTTGTTCACTGAGCAGAGAAGACTCAGCCCCTTCCCTGCAGCTCCCTGGCTGCCCATGAACTTTGAGCAGTGCTTTGAGGCATGTCTGGCTCTTCATTTGAGTGAGACGTGTCTCTGCCTAGTTCTGCATTTCACATTCCTCTTGTCTGGTTTCTGTTACCTGCAACTGCAGCCAGACCTGCTGGTCTGTGCTCTACAGAGAAAAAGGGGTAAAAAACCCCAAACCCCACATTCTCAGACTTTAGAAGGGTCTGGCACCACGTCCACAAACATTTGGTGACATGCAGTGAAATCACAGCATCTTAACAGCAAAAAAACCACCCTAAGATGCTTTCCAAGGCCATGGTTTGAATTTGGGCAGAAGCAGCAGTGCTACGGGCTGGCAGCACAAGGCCAGGACAGAACAGACAAATTCTCTGCATTCACCCCCAAATGCCATGCTTATACAAACTCTCAGAAGCACCATCTCAGCCTGCAGAGCCTCTGCCCATCCCTCTGAGGAGCTGGTCATTCTCTGAATTAACAAGGGTCCCACCCCTTTCATGCTCATTAAAGACCACAAAGTAAAGGAAACTTTCATTTTCCCTTTGTTCTCCCAGCCCATCGAGGTCACTTTTGTCCAGCAAACATTCCTCCACCACAAATGCTTTTGAAACAGCACATCCCCAACGATTTTTTGAAATCTAGAAAAACTCTCTTGAAGGGTCCAAGGACAGAGTCAAAGCCTGCAGAGAAAGAAGTCTTCATCTGCTCAGCCTTCCAGGGCTGAAGCCTAAGGAAGGTCACTTCCAGCTCCTGGGGAAAGGACAAAGAGTGGAGCTGTGCTACACAGCCAGTAAAGGCACCCAAATGTCCCCCCTCTATGACAAACTGACATCACTGAACTAATTTTCTTGGTGACCTTATCTAAATTAGTCAGAGAATATCCACCGTGATTTATGTGCAGTTGCAATTAAACCCTTTGATGCCTTCTAATTAAATCTGTGAAGATTAATTCCTATCCCGTTCTTTTGATTTCTCCTTAAATAAAAGATAAAACCTGAAATTAATTTTATTCTTCAGAGGGGAGGGGGCAGTTGCACCAGGGCTTGTCTGCCTTTTTGCCCCCAAATTATACCTCCACTTTTGCTCTTAACCACTGCTAATTTACCTCTGCTCCAGAGGCCTCTTGCCCTCTGCCTTTTTATCTCCAGTAAAACATAATATATTATTATTTTTCAATAATAATCACCATAATGACATGCAATTTATGCTAAATATAATCACTGACTACATCACAACTGGTTTTCCTGCTTGTGGCCCATCCTCCTGTATCTTTGCTCTCCAACATTTCTTGGATGTGGACTTTGACAGGGCAAGCAGTGTGATTATAGCTCTGTAACCAGAGCCAAGGCAAGATTAAATCATTTCAGTTCACATCAGGGATTTTTAGTAGTCTTGGGTTGTTTTGTGAGGTCTTTTTTGAACAAAACTTGGGGGGAAAAAAAGAGGTGAACTGCAAAGCAGAGAGCCCCACCAAACGAGGTGACCCAGCGAGGAGCTGAGATGGGACCCAGCCAGGGAAAAGCTTGTTAAAATGGCTTTTCCCCCTTTTTGAAATCCTTCTGAGAGCACACGGTTCACTGGGATTCCAGCCCTGCACAATCCCCAATCCAGGAATCCTTTGCCAGCAGCAGCAGCAGCAGCAGCAAAGTGATTTATGGTGCTGCTAATGATTCTTCTCCACAAAGTTTCTTCTAAAAGGTTCCTGGAAACCCTGTGCTCTGTGCTTCCAGAGCCTGCTCAGCTGCGGTCTGCCTTTGCAGCTCTGCTTCCTCTGGGGTGAACATTGCACCAGGGCACTGAGCAAAGCACAGGGTTTGTGACTGTGAACATTGCACCAGGGCACTGAGCAAAGCACAGGGTTTGTGACTGTGAACATTGCAGCAGGACACTGACCAAAGCACAGGGTTTGTGGGTATGGACATTCCAGCAGGACACTGACCAAAGCACAGGGTTTGTGGGTATGGACATTCCAGCAGGACACTGACCAAAGCACAGGGTTTGTGACTGTGAACATTGCAGCAGGACACTGACCAAAGCACAGGGTTTGTGACTGTGAACATTGCAGCAGGACACTGAGCAAAGCACAGGGTTTGTGGCTGTGAACATTGCAGCAGGACACTGAGCAAAGCACAGGGTTTGTGGGTATGGACATTCCAGCAGGACACTGACCAAAGCACAGGGTTTGTGGGTATGGACATTCCAGCAGGACACTGAGCAAAGCACAGGGTTATGTGACTGTGAACATTCCAGCAGGACACTGAGCAAAGCACAGGGTTTGTGGGTATGGACATTGCAGCAGGACACTGAGCCCGGGTTTGTGGCTGTGTGTGATATCCCTGCGTGGCAGCTCCTCATTCCCCGAGCTGTGGGACATTGTGACATTTACTGTGGCCCTGTTGTCTCCCCCCAGGCTACCATGACTGTGTGAGGAGCAGCATCCTTCGTGAGGCAGGAGCCCAGCCCGTGCCCTCCATCCCAGAAGTCCGGCAGCTGGTGGCTCTCTATGGGATCCTGCCCCTGGGTAAGAGCACACAGCCCGCTGCGGCTCTGCTCCCTCTGGCAGGGCTGGGTCGCTGGTAATCCGAGGTGTGTTGCAGCCTAATGGTTTTTCAGTGGAAGGTTGGGTCAGTTTTAGAGTGCAGAAAGGCAGGCATGGCCTCCCCAGCCCCGCTCTGTTTGCATGGCAACAGTTTGGGAATGGCAGCACATAAAGGGAAACCACTGGGAAAGATAATAGCTGAAAAAAAAAGCTCCAGTGATCAAAATTAATCAAGTTAAGGCTGCAATTTACCTTTTACAAGCTGGCTAATGTTACTCAGGGCCGCACAATGCAATCGTTGAAGGAATTGCTCTGGATACATTTTGTACATGGCAGAGAACACTTGTAAATGCCCTTGCAGCTTTAATGCCAGGCTTAGCCAACATCCAGCAAGGCTTTGCTGGGTCAGGTTGTTTGCTTTTAATGTAAAATCTATCCCATCTTTCACTCGGGAATGGCATTATACCAAACCCCAGTGATTGCAAGAAGTGCTTGTCTCGAGGGCCTTTACTCAAAACCTCATTTGCATCCCTTTCCACTCCTGATTGGATTTTCCAGCCTCAATACTTCACTTGCATCCTTTTCCATTCCTGAGTGGATCTCAGGGAGATTTTAACCAGGCATCTCCTCCCCCAGGCTGTGTCAGTGTCTGCTCATCCCCTTTAGAGGGCAAAACCCCCAACACCTGCCTGCCTGCCTCCCACCCTGGAAACACAGCAAAGCTGGCACAGAACTTCTGCTCTTTCCAAAGGCCAGTGCTCAGGTTATTTATTCTCTCTTCAGCCTGGATGGGGCTCTTCCCACCTGGAACACCCTCAGCTGGTTTGGGGTGAGGGTCAGGAGCTGGCTGAAGGTCTGACTGGAATCAGCTGAGAGAGCTCAGCAGTTATCCTTGTCTGCACAGTGTATCTCACATGTCCCCAGACTCCTCCAAAGCTGTGTTTTGACACCATCTAATCTAGGGAGAGCAAGCCCTGAGACACCCCTTGATCAAGAGAACCCATACATTTTCTGCCATTTATACAACTGGCAAAAAAATTCCAGGGAGAGGAGACCCTGGACTAATTAAACAAACAAAAGGTATTTGCAAAAGCATTTTGAAAAATGCCTGTGAGTAACAAAAGATATTACATGAACAAAAAAAAAAAAAGGTACAGGAATGGTCTCACCTATGGGGTGATATGTTACGGATGACATTTCACTTAATTGGTCTCCAAACTAGTTCATCATGAGATAATTGTGTATCACAGAAGTGAAAGTTTTTCTCAAAATAGCCTCCCCATGGCAAGGAAAGCCCCAGCTTAAATGGCATTAAGAAAATTATAAGCAGCTGAAAGGAGGAAGAATGGTAGAGGCTATACTTCATCTTTAACACAGAGGAGTCTGCTGCTGCCCTCCTAATAAATCTTTGTGCAATAGTAATGGATTGCTACAGAGTGGCCAAATATTAATAAAGCCTGGGTGGCTGACAACTTCCTACAGCCTGCACCAGGCTGGAGTAATGGCCCTCGTCTCTGTGCTCGCTTCAGTGTCATTTATTTGGGATGTTGAACCATTAGGACACACATAACCACCCTGATTGGATTTGTTTTAAATAGCAGCCGTCCCCACTAACCCAGAGGCCTTCTCCAGGCTGAGGCAAAGGCTCCCTGAGCAGCCCAACCATTCTGGGGCCAGTTCCACTCCCACAGGCTGATGGACACCAGGCTGAGAGCCCTCCACAGATCTTCAGATACGTGTAAACACCACCACAATCCACACAGCACATCTTTACACATCCAGGCAAAGAGGCCTGCACTCCCAGTGGGCATGGATAAAACATTTGACATTTCCTGCCACTTCCACCTCTGAATGTTCACCTGTCCCCAGTTCACGTGGTGAGAGCTGCAGGGAAGACAAGCTCCATCCCCATCAACCACCTGCATCTGTGTGTGCTTGTGTTTTCCCACTGCAAGGCTTTCCCAGGTGATGGATCCTATTTGTCACAGCCCAGGATGAATTTACCTGCAGCAGCCATGGAGACAGAGGGTGGGAATGCTGAGCAGTCACTGCTGCAGGCACAGCAACCCTGACACTTGCCTTTGCTCTAGCCTCAGAATCATTCTGTCAGCTCACATCAGTTTAAAACTGATTTTTTTTTCCCCATCAGAAGGTACAAATAAAAGTGGATGAGCCTTGCTCCAAACAGAGATGTTGAATCTGCTGGGCTCTCAGCTCTGGTTGTACAGAATTGAACTCGAGAGCACTCGTGCCATAGTCAGGAAACAATTAATGCACGTTATCAATTATTTATGGTGAATAAAAAAGGAGGAATCATCCCATTAGCTTTATGGCAGATTTAAATGAAAGCAATAATAGTGCCTTATGACTTTTTACAGGTTCCCAAACTGTGCATGAGAATGCTCCTTTGGTGAAATCCCTGTTGCTGGCGGGACCTGCTGGCGTTGGGAAGAAAATGTTGGTCCATGCCATCTGCACAGAAACAGGGGCCAACCTCTTCCACCTCAGCCCTTCCAACCTTGCTGGGAAGTATCCAGGCAGGGAGGGCCTGATGATGATGCTCCACATGATTCTCAAGGTGGGGTTTCCTGGGGAATTCTCCACACAGCTGGTCCAGTTCTCTTGTGGGACAAATGGGGAATTGTAGCTTCTCCCTGACAAGGAACACACACATACCTTGGGCAAAGCTGCTCAACCCCATCTGGAATTCCTTCCCTGCCTTCAAGGGTTCCAAACATCAGCAGGAATTTCTCCATGGAAAGGGCTGCCAGCCCTTGGAAGGGGCTGTCCAGGGAGTGGTGGGTCCCCATCCCTGCGGGTATCCAGGGAACAGCTGGATGTGGCACTCAGTGCTCTGGGTGCTGATAAGTCAAAGGTCAGACTTGATCTTGGAGGTCTTTTCCAGCCAAAGTGATTCTGTGAAACCACTTGTTGACAGCCAGTGTGTGCAGCTCTGCAGAGGATTTAATGCCCCTGGAGAAATCACTGGGAGCAGCCATATTTTTCACATTAAGATTTATGGGAGCTTTGTGTTACCTTGAATATGAAAAGCAGCGCAGATAAAGCAAATTCTGTTCTCTGTTTATGTGCACATCAGCCAGGAATGCTTGCCATGCAGCATTTAATCAAATGCTAGGCTGGGGGTGGTCAGAAATTTCCTCTCTGGGACTGTTGCTGGACAAGAGCTCTCTCCCCTGTATTGCTCTCTGTTTACCTATCAGCAAGCTCTTCAAAAGGAGGCATCCTGGTTCAGGATTACAGGAACAGAAATGTATGAGAAGTCTGGAAATGAAAGCAACCATATGAACTGTGAAGAACATAGCCCAAACCCTCTTCAAAAGAGAAAAAAAAAAACCAAACCCCTCTAAAAAAAAAAAAAAAAAAAAAAAAAAAAAAAAAAAAAAAGAAAAGAAAAAAGAATTACACTATCCTGGCAAGATTTCTTCCAGACTCGAAGCCCTCAGCATTTCTGCTCTGGAAGGGAGCTGGTAAACATTTCCAGACAAAAAAAAAAAAAA
>VWYP01014474.1:223443-243176 GCA_013400435.1 Pycnonotus jocosus
AAAAAAAAAGCAGGAAAAAGCCAAATGTAATATATTTCCAGTGCCAGTGGTCTACTAAAATTGGCTTTGGTGGGGGATTATCAGCTGCATTTTATGGAGTCAGTCTTGGAGTAGGGTTTGTGACAGGTGCCTCCATTCCCAGAAAAGCCACGTTTCACAGTCAGGAGCACCCTGAGGAGCCTGGGGCCAAAGGAAGGGTGACAGTGCTGTGACCACACACCTTTGGTGGCACTGACACTGGGCCTGGCACTCCCTGACACGCTTTAGAGCCATTATCCTGAGCTGACATTTCACCTTTCTCTGCCCTCAGCAGTGGCAGAGCTCAGGTCTGGCTGCAGGCACAGCCCTGCTTGCCCAAGCACAAGGACTTTGAGCACAGTGAGAGGAGCCTTTTCACTCCTGGACAAGGTTCCAGCTGAAGATAGCAAGGGGTTTTTTGTCTGCTTGCATATCAGTGATCTGAACAATAAGAGGAACATGCATAAAGTGTGTATTTATACACATTAGTAAGTACATACACACACATCAGATATGTGTGTGCCTGCAGGTACATACAAACCCTTGTGGTTTGCCCACATTAATTAGAAACAACTGGAAGCACTCTCCAACCCCTTCCTCAAAATCATGGGGAGCAGCCCCAGCTTATCTCTCTCAACTTAAGCTCTTGCAAAAGACAGAGACATTCCAGTGAACCCCTGTGAGTTGCTGGGATGGAGCTGTTCACAATCCCGCATGGAATTCTCACATGGAATCAGGCCTTGCTTATCAAAAGGTGGCTTGTTCCAACAGACTTTAACAGCAGAGCCACTGCCACAGCACAGGGCTTCCCTTTCCTGGATGTTCAATCTTTCCCTGGGAGGGTGGGGACACCCTGGCATGGAATTCCCAGAGCAGCTGTGGCTGCCCCTGGATCCCTGGCAGTGCCCCAGGCCAGGTTGGACACTGGGGCTTGGAGCAGCCTGGGATAGTGGAAGGTGTCCCTGTCATGGCAGGGGGTGGGATGTGATGGGTTTTAAGGTCCCCTCCGCCCCAAGCCAGTCTGTGACCCTGTGACACAACACTGGCCTGTCCCAGCATCATTCAAACCCACTGTGTTCAATTTTCCTTCCCAGTTCCTTGGGTTGTTTCACCTCTCCCATCCCCATCTGCTGAGGATTTCAGCTCAGACCCTGTAGGTTCTCAGAGCCAGGCTGGAAACAATCCTGCACCCACACAGGCTCTCACCTGGGCAGTTAAAATCCACCCCTTTGTCCCTGACCATGCCAAATGTGCCTCATTTCCCCCCTCTCTGGCCAAGTCCATGCAGCACCAACTCAGCCAAACACCTGCCTGTGCCAGCAAGGACCCAGCAAACACCTTAAAATAATGAATTATTCCTGTTATTGGGCATTGATGAGCCCACAACTGGACACCGTGTCCAGTACAGCACAGGCCTTGCCCAGCAGGCCCAGAGGAGAGCCGTGGAGATGAGGGGCTGGAGTGTGGGGGACACATCTGGACAAATCCAGCTGTTTCAGGCTAAAATGGAGCTGGAGTGAGAGGGAGTTTGACTGCTGTTCTCAGGGCCTTCATGGGGTAATACAGGGAGCAGGGCCAGACTTTGCCCAGAGGTGCACAACGATGGGACAAAAAGAAATGGGCACAAGGAGCAACAAGGAAAATTGTTTATGTATTAAGGAGAAAGTTTTACAAGGAATCAAAGGACAGGGAATCTCCTTTATCCTGATTTGCAGGAGTTTACTGCTCCCCAAGCTGAAGAGAACACAGAGGCAACATACATTCAAAAGAAATTCCTTGACAAGAGAATGCTGAAGAGTGATAACTGCCCTCCCCAAAAGGTTTATTTTTCACTGTGGTGCAAAATTCTGGTTATTTGGATTACTGTAAGGCTACAGTGGCACATGTGGCAGACAAACCATGGAAGTAGCTGGTATCTTGCAACTGACATTCCATATTTAATATTCCCAGCTCTCAGTCTTACCTGAGCCAGCACAGTGCCTCTCATCAGAGGGCCCTGTGTGCAGAGATCACTGAAAATTCCCCAAATCTCCATAGCCAGACACTTCTGGGCAGGTTTTTTGAACAGCATCTGTTGTCAAGCCAGCTTTGTCCTCCAGCTTCCCAGAAGTGCCTTTGTGGAGAGTTAGTCAAGCAAAATGCAGACCTTGCACTGCAAGCTGTGAGTGAATGACAGGAAACATGACAGTTCTTTCCCTCTTATCTTCTGATCCACACAACCACTGTTAAACACCAGGATTTAGTAAATAAGGATTAATGGTGCTCTGTGATAAAGGTGAAGTCACCTCACACTTTTTGATTACCTATCCTATGTGCAAACAAAAGAGTTTCTGTAATGAAAGGAAACTCTGGAGAGCATAAAATGACCATCAGGAAACTTTTCCTTCCATAACTGAAGTGTTGGCTGCTGGCAGTTCTATCGTGGGAGACGCCCTAAACAAGTGAATAGGATTGGGGAAAAAATGAAACTTTAATTTGTTTCAGATGCAAAAGCCAAATTCTTTTTTCCCCCTCCTCCCCTTTTCAGGGAGGAGACTTGCAGGAGACACAGCAGCCCTGATCCAAGAGAGGCTTGAGTGTTACTCCAGGCAGGCATTTTAATGTCATTCCGAGGAAATGACTTCTCATACCAGAGCAGGAAAACACCAACCTTTCAATCTGCCTATTCAGAGGAGATGTGAGGGAGGCTGATATTGAAGAGGAAAACTATTGAAAGAGGCTGCAAACACCGAGCTGGAGCACTTGTGTTCTCCACAAAGCCGCAGCAAATCCTGCCAGGTCAGCTCTGCTTCAGAGCAAAAGAGGAGGATCTGTCTCCAGCGGAGAAGCGCTTCCCAGAAATCCCCCCAAAACACAAAATCACCCTTCAGGCGTGAACCAGAGCACTCGGGAATGTTTCAATCAAGCCCCATTTCCCAGCCTGAGCTGCCAGCTCGTGCCAAGCAGTGCTTTGACTCTCCTGTGCCCCCATAAAATACGGGAAAGGCGCAAGGAAGGCAGTGAGGGATGCAGGGAAGCACGATCAGATGCAGACAGGAGCAAGGGGAGGGCAGAATGCACGGCTCAGCGACACAGAAGTGCAGGTAGTTCACAGGGTTCAGCTGCAGGGCAATAAAAACGAGCAGCACAAGGCAGGCAGGGGTTAATCCCTGCCCCTCTCGGGGGGTTCATCCCCTCTCCGGGGCCACAGCAGCACAGAGAGCACATTGTGCACACCTGGGGACACGGTGTTAGTGCAGCTCTGGCCAGGCTGGAAGGCTGGCACAGGGGTGGCCAGCAGGAGATGCCAGCAGGGAAGCTGTGTGTGCGTGTCTGCAGCCCCTGTGTGCTGAGCAGGGGCACGGGAATGTTGTCCAGGAATATTTCAACACCAGCAGTGCTGGGGGACTCTTATCAGGCCCTTGGGGTCTGCTCTTCAGCAAGTCAGAGGTGACTGCACAAGTGTTACACCCAAAACCAGGGATATGGGGGGGTTATTTAGATTAAATGATACAACCCCAGCATTTGGAGGCAAGGGAATTTTGAAGCCTGCCATTAATTTATTTTTTCCCACTGATTCATGCTCATTTGTTCATAACCACGGCTGTGTTGTCCCTTCAGCCAGACCATTTTCCTGGCAGGTTGAAGGGCTTGTCCTGGTACACTGACAGAGTTCTTTGTGTGTTTAGCATTTCCACACCACCCAGGACTCTCCCACTACAGCTAAAATTTGGGAACAGTACAGTGAGTCTTTCTTCCAGCATCCAAAACAATTCTGCTCTTGGTGCAGCTCAGCCTGCTGGAATTCTTAGATCCTTGTAGCATTAAGTATCAGCAGTGCCCAAATATGCCGTTATTTCTGTGAGAAAGCAGCTTGAACCTATGCTACCCTAAGGTTAAAATTTTAATTTATCCTCTTGCAAGTCATTTTCTGCCTCACAAAGCAGAATGCAGTGGCATCATCACAGCAGCACGGGAATATTTACCTGGTGATACTCCCACTGGGAAGGTCCAATCACAGCTTTCAGTGCAGCATTTCTGGGTGTACAAACTAAGGAGCACTAAGCACTAAGCAATAATAACTTGAGCTTCCAAAAAAACTTAGGCCTTAAAAAAAAAAAAATCCTACAAATCTTTCAAGCTTGGAGGAGCCTTGTGCAACATGTGCTGGGTGAGAATCGAATTTCTGCATTTTCAAGTGTAACAATTTAACTGTTAAACTCTGGCTCTCAGGTTTGAAAAGCTGAACCCAAGACTCTCAAAAGTGCCGTTTGATCTTTGATGGCTGTTGACAGCAGGATGAGAGGGAGTTTTGTTTTTCCATAATGATTTTCCTGAAGAGCAAATCTCAGTGTGGTATTAGAAGGGTTAAGGGGCCATCTGCTGGCAGCTCCAACAAATTGTGGAATTGCAGCAAAGCTAATAAAATTTCAATTACAAATTAATTATGTACAGTGCACTTAATTATCCATGGATTCAAACTGTCCATGGATAATTCAAATGGAGCACTTTCACGGGGGGATATCCAGTCAGCTACAGATCTGCCAACAATTTAAATTAGATGCCAATGGATTCTGGGTGTCTGCTCTGGGTTTACAAGAAGAAACAGCCAGGTCCAGACACTGTGTATTGAATTGGGTTATGGTGATGTCTACCAACACCTGAAAAATCCTGGAATGGTTTGGGTTGGAAGGGATCCTAAAGCAGCTTTTGCAGCCTCTGTAACCTTCCCCCCACCCTCATTTCCCTGTCACATCCCACTGCAGCATCAGGCACTGAGCAGGCTCCCCAGGGGAGTGACATCTTCTCTGATATGTTGGTTTTACTTTTTTTAATCTTCACTGTTAACACTAAATATTTGAGTTCCTGCCATCCAACAAAGGAAAAAGCTCAGGAAGGACACTGACCTGTTGGACTGAGTCCAGAGGAGGCCACCAGTCTGATTAGAGGGATGGAGCACCCTCTCCTACGAGGAAAGGCTGAGACCACTGGGATTGTTCAGCCTAGAAAAGAGAAGGCTTTGGGGTCACCTTGGAGCCCCTTCCAGTGCCTGAAAGGGCTACAAGAAAGATGGAGAGAGACTATTTACAAGGGCCTGCAGGGCCAGGACAAAGGGGAACGGGTTTACACTGACAGACAGTAGGTTTAGATGGGATATTGGGAAGGAATTCCTCCCTGTGAGGGTGGGCAGGCCCTGGCACAGGGTGCCCAGAGCAGCTGTGGCTGCCCCTGGATCCCTGGAAGTGTCCAAGGCCAGGTTGTACAGGGCTTGGAGCAGCCTGGGACAGTGGAAGGTGTCCCTGTCCCTCTTTGAAACACAGCCACAAAACTCAGCTGCATGGATGCTCTCAGCTTCATTCTCCCAGCCTGGCTGTCAGTCAGACAGCAGCTCCTGATGTGCACAGCCCGTGCATTCTGCCTTCCTGGGAGCAGCAGTTCCAACTAGGGGGAATTAAAGGAAAAAAAAAGAAAAGGAAAAGGCAGGATGGAAGGATGCTGTGCCGCTCTCTCTCTCTCGTTACCGCTGACTCCTCGAGCCGTCGCTTTTGTAGCTGAGCAAACTCTGAGAGCCACTGGAAAGTGATTAAAATTTGGCAGCAGAAGGTCCAAACCTCTGGAATGGCTCAACCTGTGGCGTTTCTATAGCAATGGGGAAGAGGGCAGGGTGTGGGGAAAGCCTGTAGCATTGCTGCCATCCTGCTGTGAACCAGAGGTATCGTGCCTCCGACTTTGGAGCAGGAAAACACGTTTTTGGAAAACCCACTGTTGGACAATGTCCCCCTCCTTTCAAATTTAATTCTTGGAATTAAATTAAATTTAAATTAAATGCAAATTAAATGCTGGAGTTTCAGCCAGAAGATTGACAAACTGTTTTGCTTAATGATTAGTGCCCTCCCTGTGGTGCAGCAGCCATGCCTCGCCTGTCTCCCCATCCAGGAAAGCAGGGTGGGATCCCAGGCTCAGCCTGAAGCTGCTCTTGGACTGTGATTTCCCATTGAACACCAAACCCAGGCTTCCTTTTGCAGGAACACAGCTGAGTTTGTGCTGAGGGATTAAAGATGGGCATGGCAGACAAAACGATCCCGTGTGGGGTGGGCTCTCAGTGCTCAATTCCTCACCAGGGAGAGCTGGATTTGCCAAGGCTGCTGAGCAGCTTGTCCATGATTGCCGCACATTCCTGGGGATAAGAAAGGAGCCGGGCTAATTGAGCTGCTGAAATCTGGATTCAAAGGCACGGTGACAGGCTCCTAGGTAGGAAATTGCAGCTGTTTTAATCAGCTCCTGGCCTTTTCTCACCCGTTTTCTCCTAGGTGGGCAAGGGATGGCAGCCTTCAGTTGTGTGGATCCAAGACACAGAAAAAATGTATTCCAAAGGGGCAGCGAAGGGAGAAGAAGAGGTGAGTTCTCCTTTATTTCAGTGCAGATAATTTCTCCTGTTGCACTACGGCTCACACAAAGGAACAAGTGTATTCCTTAGCTTAGCACATACCACTATGACCAAACCTGCCAAAGCTTGCTTGATAATGGCTTGTCTCACGAACTTTTTTTTTTTTTTTTTTTTTTTTTTTTTTTTTTTTTTTTTTTTTTNGTTTTTTTTTTTTTTTTTTTTTAGCTTTTAAGAAGGTCTTGTGACTTCTTAAGAGCTCCCAAGAGGTCACATTTCTCTCTTCCACCTATCCTTGCTTTATTTAAAAATAGTCCAGTCGCTGCTCATCAGTGCACTGTAAGAGGGAATAATGGAGAATTTCAAAATATGAGGCAAGAAGCTAAAAGTTGAGATGAGCTTAAATTGTTCAGCTCTATTAATTTGAGAAATTGGATGGAGCCAAAGTGAACAATCAAGTAACAAGGATAAATTTCCACTGCAAAAACAAAGAGCCTGTGTTAAATAGTTACAATTACAGATTATTTTCTTTGGGTTCCCGGGAGTCCTAATGCCACTGCTTCCATTCCTTCCTCTCCTGTGTGGCTTCCCCATTGGAAAGAGAATTAAACCCCTGCCCCATAGTCACAGCAAAAACACCACAGCAGGGAGCAATTCACCCCAGTTCCTATTGCCTGCAAAATATTTTGCCTTTAGAGCTTTATGTGACAAATTGAACCTTTTTTTCTTGCAGTGTCTGTGGGGTGGTGACAAGCCTGCATTTTGGAAAGGCAACACGAGGCAAGCCAGCCTTGGCTGGGGCTGTTCCTTCAGCCAGGCCTGGGTGAGGTGGTGGGTGTGCAGTGATCGATGCCCTTAGTGGTCCCCACAGCCAGAGCGAACCTCTCTCTCGGGTTCAAACCCTGACAGAAGATGCAGATGGGGATTAAAATAAGGATTAGGGGCCAAAAATGGCCTGGATTACTCGTGACCCTGGGGCTAAGGCATGCTCAGCTCATTGTCTTGATCAAGCAATTGGCACACTTGGAAAAATGCATTGCATCACTATGAGAGGAAAAGGAATGGTCCACCAAATGTATTGTGTTGACAGGCTTATTTAGAGGGGGGAAAAATGTGCTACTCTACCCCAAAACTTGTGGGAAAGCTTATTGATTAACAGTAATGACACCAACAACGATCTGCTTAGGCTTCTCCAGGCAGTATTCACTTGAACATTATCAAGTGTAACCCTCCAATAAAAGGATTTGCTCAATGCTCATCTGTTCTGTAAGGAGTGGTTAAATATGTGTTACAAAGTCAAGTGGTAAATGATTGCAAAGAAATGAACCCTGAGCTCCCAGAACCTTTGTTCTCAGAGCCTCAGCAAGTTAGAAAACACAGCGCAAAACAGGGAGTGTATTTTTCACACTTTGAAGTCAGAATATCATAGCCTCCAAGAGCTGGGAGGATTCCAAACTAGGTTACGATTCTCTGCCTGTCGAGGTTCATCAGGTGTGCAGGTCCCGCCAATATTTCTCCTTGAGCTGGAAATGAGGATTTCTTTCTTTGAATTAGTTATTTCCTTCCTGCCTTTGAATGACCAGACCAGTAGATTCAGCAGTGAAAGGCACTGGCACAAAAACAGAAGCAGGGATCAAGTGTTGACCCGAGTGTGAGGAGGCAGAATCTTCCTGCTTGTGCTGAGAAATTGAACTTGTGTTGATATCTCACCAAACACAACCAGAGCAGTAAAACACCCCAAATCCTGCAGCAGGCAGCAGGTCCGGCTCCAGCTCGTTAACCCTGAGCTGTCAGCACCGTTAGCAGCTCTTTCCCCGTGGTGTTTCCACAGATGAATTTCAAGCGCCTGGCCAAGCTGCTGCCACAGTTCCTGAAGGCTCTGAAGCCCAAGGACAGGGTGCTGCTGGTGGGCACCAGCCGCCGGCCCTTCGATGCCAACCTGGGGCCCTTCTGCAAGGCTTACCAGAAAATCATCCTCATCCCCAAGCCTGACTACCTGACAAGATTTGGCAAGTATCTCAGTTCATTGCTGCTCTCTGAAACTCCTGCTTGTTGGCTGCTTAGCCTCAGAACTGCCCTTCAGCTCAAGCCATGCCCCTGGGGGATCTCAAGTCCTCAAAATTTAGGTTAAATCAACACAGGCTACTCCAACAGCCAGATAATAAAAGTGGAAGCTGGGGGAAGAGTTTAAAACACTCTTCACCAGCAATTCACATTTTTCCATGAGTTTAGTGTGCACCAAGCTCAGCCTGAGCTGGTTTCCCCTTGTAAGAAGCACAAGATCCTATTTCTAGTTTAAGCTTTTAATTTATTTTTTTTTTAACTCAGGGATTCTGAATTTCTGGTTCCAGTTTGCAGGTCTGAATTTCCAGTCTTCACACTCTAAACAACACAACTTCTCGGCCTCTCCAAAACCAAACCATGTCTGGAGGACTAAATTTTCTCTCTCTCACAAATTCCACTTTTTGTGCTTACAGATCATCAGAGAAATTGCACAGGCATCCATGATTTTGCATGTCTGGTCTATCAAATGATAGACAGACCCTCCCCAATTCTGACAAATTCATTGAATATTCCATGTACTCAGACTCAAAGCTTGTAAGGAAAACAGGGTTTTTTCCCTAATCATATAAACTAGTCTAACAAAATAAACTTCCAGTGTTCAGAGATCTTAAGCACCCTGAAGTCTGCAATAAACAGCGGTGAAAGAAAACACATTTGGCTCAGGGATCTTGCCACTCAGGTACTCTTTGCTCTGTCCACAGTGTCACAAAACTCCTACAAGCACATTGTGCAGTCCAGTTTCATCCTGCATCCCTCAGAGGCAGCCAGGGGACCCAGGTGATGCACATTTGGGCGAGCCCAGGACAGAGTTTGGCTGCCTGACACACTGTAAATTCCTCCCACATTGCACAGTTCCCCTGGTGTGGATGGGAAATGGTCACCAAGCCAGGGAACGTGTGTTTCATGTTAGGTTACAGCTCGGAGAAGCTGCTGAAAGATAAGGGGACAGCTCCAGAGAAAGGAGGTGACAGCAGCTGGATTTAGCTGTGCTCGCTTCTGAGGGTTGAACTGGCACATTCTGGGACTCTCACCACTGACCTGAGCCCCCAAAAATGGCCAGCTCAAGGAATTTCAACTGCATAATTAAGAATGCCCAAAAAAGTTAACTCATGGCTTTTTAAAGCTGAATAAATCTGTAGCTTTAATTCTTTCCCCTTGCCCCATTTCAGACAGTGCCTGGCTTGTTCTTCAGCTCCAACCTTCCCTGAAGTTCTATGGAAATAGGATCTTCACCTCCCAATCCTGTCAGTTCTCAGTGACAGGACTGGGAGGTGAAGACTTGAGAAGGAAAGAGACTTGTTTTGACAGAAAAGTAATGACATAGCAGCAAATACTTACAAGCCAGAGTGCCCAGCTCCCTGTCTGCTGCAGCCCTCCCTCTGATTACAGAGCAGAGTACTCCAATCTGTGCTCGCTGGGAACAGTAAATATAACAGTGGAAATCATTAAACTGGAAGATTCCCAATCCCACAATACTGATTTCCTGCCATTAATCAGCCAGCAAGGCAGTGCCTTGTGTTACCCACCTGCACCAGGAGCTGCAGCACACAATGTGTGACCGTGCTTGCTCTTGTGTGCATCAGTTCCTCTTTTAGGAGTTAGCCATTCAGCCAATATTTATTGAGCTCAAGTGGGAGACCACAATTTGCTGGAGTGAGAAATGCAGAGCAGAGCTGTCAATAGTTATGGGCTCCAGCCTGTGGTATTGACATGGCAATCCAAGGAGGAGCAGGGCATGTTTTCCAGCAGCATCACCCTCCACCCAACACCCTCATGCTAAATCTGAGCACTCAAGCACACCAGACTCAAAATGCCTCATTCGAGAAACTTTTTAACCTCTTATCCATAACCCTCCTAATCTTTTCCAAATATTTCTATGTAATGCTTTAAAGCAAAGTCTGAGGAGATAGCATCAAAGTTCTCCTAAATTTCCGTGAAGCAGATCCTTACTTAATGTAAAACAAACCAAAAGATTGGTATCATTCCTACATTTTGGAAGCAAAATCTCAGCCACTTCACAAGCCCAGAGAAACCAACCATGTCACAGAGGTTTACAGCTGAAAGGTACAACCAGATTCACCTTCCAAGTAAGAAGCAAAACCCCCATCACAGCAAAGTTGCACCTTGCAACACGTGCCTGCAGAGCTGGAAGCCTTTGGGACATGCAGCCCTGAGTTCAGCAGGAATAAGCTGTGATGAGGGTCAGAGAAATGAAACCAGGCTGTTGGTCAAGGCACTCAGCTCTGCCCATCCAAATGGGAGCACTGGGCAGGTGCTGTGTGTACACCCAAAGTAGCTCTTGCCATTTTTACATGCACACCCACCCCACTTTATGTGCCCTCAGTGACTGGCTGGAAAGTACTGAGTGGTGGCCAGAAATGATCAGTGAGGATTTAAAAACACTCCTGAAGAGTGCCTAAAGGCCTCTGTGCTGCAAACCTGAAGAGGAAGGGAAGCACACGAAACCAATTTTGAATCTTGGCTTTCCCAATCGATAGTCCTTATTGTCTTGTTTCAAGCTGGAAAATAAACAATAATAATAATAATAATAATAAAATGCCTTTCTCCCTCTTTCCTTGCCCTGCCCTGTGTCCCTGTCTCTGTGGCCAGCCCTGTGGAAGCACTACATCCTGCAGAGCGGCGGGGCCCTGGGCAGGCAGGTGAACCTGAACTGCCTGGCGCAGGTGTCCGATGGATTCACGCAGGGACACCTCGTGGACGTGGTGCACACCGTGCTCACCGAGCTCAGGCTGCTGCAGATGGACAGGAAGCCACTCAGGACGGCTGAGTTTGTCACCCCGCTGGCCAGGCACGACCCCGTGTACAGAGAGGAGGAGGAAACCTTTCAGGTGACTCCCAGAGCCTGTCTTTGATCATTCCCTGCCGTGTCCAGCCACGCTTGGTGCAGGGGCCTCGCAGTTTGAATGATGATTTAGGGCTCAACAGCACCAAAACCCATCTCCCCCAGTCTGGGGATGTGCCAAGCCAGTCCTTATTTTGGCAGCAGAGCTGGCAGAGTGCTTTGGTGATCCTGCTGCTGCTCCTGTTGAGCAGAGTGGCCTCCATGGATAAAACACACAGGGGCCATAAATTCCATGCATTTGTCCTTTTCCTTCCAGGGCTGAGGTGTTCAGCAAGCCTGGATATATCACCTTGAGAAGGCAAAACACCTGGCCATTCAGTGTCCACACATCCTTCTCTTAAATCATTTCAAACAAGAATTTCTTTAAAAATTTTCATTTCAGGCTTTAAGATAAATGAGTTTCTGCCTCAAGCTCCATCCCTCTTTCCTTCCTGCCCTGGGTCTGTAAAATCCTGAGGGCAAAACTGAGAGCATTTGAGGTGTATTTTATTCACTGGCACAGCGTTCCCAGGAAAGCTGCTGCTGCCCCCTGGCAGTGTCCCAGGCCAGGCTGGAGGGAGCTTGGAGCAGCCTGGGACAGGGGAAGGTGTCCCTGCCCATGGCAGGGGGTGGGATGGGCTTTAACCCTTCCAACCCAAACCACTCTGTGGTTCTGTGATCCTACACGTGCCTCCAATATCCACGGATCATCTTCACACCTGATAAAACCCTTGGACACAGGGCAGAGAGCCCTGCTGTGCCCCAGGGAGCTGCAGGCTGCCCTCACCAGGGGCTCCCAGAGAGCAAAGACCTCTGTACTGCTCCAGGAGACCCCAAAAGAGCTTTCTCCATCCTACACCCCCAATAATTTCTCCTGCTTACAAACCCCTCACTTTTCCTGGCTGAAAGGTTTCCTGTGGTCCTGCTCCTTGAATCCCCCAGCACCTCCCACCACCAACAGGACGCTGAAAGTCACAACTTTCTCCAAGGCTTCTTCCCCTGTGACCTAATGAGAGTGCAGATTTCTCCCAGCCCTGCTGAGCACTTCCCAATTTCCATTTAGAGCCATTTGGCTCACTCAACACAGGCAGCATTTGTGATATTTGGCAAATAACTCTTTTTTTTTTTCTCATGCTTCCTCACTAAACCAATATCTCTCCTCAGGGAAAGGCTAATGGTTCAGTTAGCAAAGGGGAAAAAAAATACTCCATCATTCCCAGCTCCAAGTAGTAATCCATTTGTACCCTGAAACATGAGAGCAAGTATTTAGTGTGAATTTAACGTGAAAATATTATCCCAGTCACCACAAAATGTGCCTGTTTTGTACAGCACAAAGTGCCCAGGCAGCTCTTCATTTGGAGCACAGCTCAAATGATCCTGTCCTCAGCATCCCATGGCAATCATCTCCTTGCATTAATTGCAGCCCTTAAGAAAGTATTTCCTTTTATCTGTTGGAATTTTGTTCCCTTAAATGTCACGGAGCCCTGCTGCAGCACCTGTGATCTGGCACAGGGGAGGAGGATTATCAAAATAGCCTTGTGCATTAATTAACTGCAGTAATCCCCACCTCTCCTCACACAGAAGCCCCTCTTCCCAAGCTTCCAGCCACTGCCATTTCTGGGCCTTTCCCCTTGCTCTGCTTTGTCCCTTGTGGAAGTGGGGCAGCTGAAACACTGTGCTCAAAGTGGAGATTAGCCTCGTGATGAATCTTGGATTTTCCTTCCCTGCAAGCATGAATCTCCAGGCTGACATTTATATTCTGCCAGTGTTCCAAAATGAGTATAAATAATGCAAAGTTTGTGACAGTGTGATTTCTGCCTTCCATTTACTCAAATTTCTGCCCCAATTACACATCCACATTTTCTGCAATTACACATTAGTGCACCGGGGTGGTTGGTACAAACCCTCACACAGAAGGGATTTCTGGAGAGACAGAGCCAGCTAACCACACCAGCTCTGCCTGGGAGTGACTGGACCAAAACCATGGAATGCTTTGGGTTGGAAGGGACCTTAAATCTCACCTCGTTCCACCCCCTGCCATGGGCAGAGACCAGGTTGCTCCAATCCAGCCTGGCCTTGAGCACTTTCAGGGATGTGGCAGCCACAGAAAAACCTAAGAAAACCCATCCCAAAGCCTGTGGACATCATTCCTCCAAACCCCAAATGTTTTAACTCTGATCAGTCACTGCTGCCAGTAACTTCCATCCCCAGTTCAGATGCTGATGATAAATGGGCTTTTATTTCAGCAGTGTCTGAAGGCTGACTTCATTCATCTCATGGAACAGTTACACCAGTTAAAGAGGCAAAAAGTTACTGTTGTGCACTGAAATATCTGCACAAAGAATTGGGAAGAGAACAGAAAGAGACATCCCAGGTCTCTTGGCTTCTCCTGCCAAATGCCTCCAAGCCCTCTGCCAGTGACCCAGAGCTGGTAGGGAGATGATCATCCCACCAAGCAGCTCCTTCCACCCCACCAAGCAGCTCCTTCCACCCCACCACGCTCCCAGAAAGCTCCTGGCAAAGTTTTCCTGCTCTCTCCACCTCCCACTTAAGGTCTGGAGGCTGTTACACCCAGTTACACCAAACTGGGGGGGGAAAATAAAATCTCTGTGGTCTGATGGAGCCTCATGCAGGGCCATCCAGAACATCACTGGGTTCTCCTGGCTTTCCTCCGCTACTGCTGGGGAAAGGCAATTCCTGCAGGAGCCCAAACTCACAGTCACCACCTCATCCCTCTCATCTCTCTTACAGGAAGGGCCAGAAACAGCAGCACATCCCAGCTCTGTTCTCCCAAAGCCAGGAACAGTTTGGCCTGGGACTAAGGCAGCAAAATTCAAATTCACTGAGAGGCACAGGGTTCCTGCCCACCACCATCCATGCCCTGCCTAGATGTGGGCACACAGGAGGCTGCAGGATGTTTTTATCAGTGAGGGCAGGGGTTTTGGAGGAGAGCTGCTCATCTCATTCAGATAATTAAAGCAGAATTGCAGTGTCCAGCAGCCAGCTGGACGTTTGACCCCTGCCAGCCACCTGCTGACAGGATTTATCTGCAGGGTGCCTGTCATCCTCAGCCCTTCCTGAGGCCCAGAAGAAGAAGCTCTCAAAAAGATGACACCAAGAAGGAGCATCTGGGGTCAGGAGAGGAACATGTGGGGTTTTCCTTCCCTATACCCTTCCAATACCTCTTCTCCCAGCTTCTCTTCCTGTAACACACACTGGGCAGTTTGACAAGGCAAATTCTCCAGGGATGCCTTCACAGGCTCAGGCTGGAAAGAGGGTTTGGGATGGATCAGCTGGAAAAGGCAGACTGTGCAGGGTGCCATGTCAGGAGGGAGGTGGGAGATGACACGGGCAGAGGAGGCAGAGATGTGCAGCCCACGGTCAAGAAGGAAGGCATTTTATCAATCATGGCCAATGCCTGGCAGGATTTGAACCTCTGGTTTGGGCAGGACTTTGCTGAGAAAGGCCCCTGTAGGTCCAAGGAAGGAGAAATCCCTGCCCGGTGCTGACTCCAAAGGCTCCCCTTCACTTCACATTATTCTCACACAGCCCAGAGCTGCCTCGCTGACATCAGAGCCCAGGAGCTGGGCGAGTCTGCAGAGCAGCTCCACCAGAATCATTTACAAGTCACAGGCCTGTGAACAGGCATCTGAAAGCAATAAACAGGTTCTTAATGTTCGGGGTTTGTTTTGCTTCCTAAGCTCCCTCATGGAAATCAAAGCTGTCTGGATCGATTTGCCGAGGCACGAGGAGGGGGTGATTTGTCTGTTGCCAAGCCTGGAGCAGAGGGAGCCCTGACAAGAGCTATATTCTCTGGAAATAGGGCTGATGGTGGAATTTAACATTTCCATAACTATAGCAACACAAATGGCCCAGCTAAGTATTGCTGTTAATGAGACTCAGCTCGATCAATCGCTAGGCTTCTTGCTAATAATAATGTCCTCAAGAGATCTGAGGGTTTCGGTTTGGCTTCTCCATCAGCCAGCCTGGATTTTAAGAGGTTTGGGGTTTTTTTAAAGAACGCTCCATTATAGTAGTAAAATGTTTAAGTGGTCTGTCTTGCCCTGGTTTTATTTTTTTGTTGTTGTTGTTTTAATTTTATTAAAACGTACAAATGCTTTTTGATTCTCCAGGCCTGGTATGCCAAGACCCCGATGGGGAAAGCGTGGAGCGCAGCACAGGCAGCAAAGGAAAAAGCAAAAGGAAAAGGGAAGAAAGGAAAAGGAAAAGGAAAGAAAGGAAAAGGGAAAAAGTAACTTCCCCAAGGATTTTCCTACCCAACCACAACTCTGCTTTGCGGGAAGGGGTGGCAGATGAATGCTCCTCAAGTTCCAGGTATTCCAGGGAATTCCGAATTCATTTTTCAAAGTTAAAAAAAAAATTAGACGAGATGTAACTTGTAGCTCTCAGAGGATAAAGAGTTAATGACCACTGACTTGCTCAAGCATTATTTATTCTGAGGGATTTTAGGGGGCAGAAGGGCTCATTACTCAGGCCTGTAACATGCCATCAACTTTTAGGCCACACTCATTTATTTCAGCAAGTAACTCTCCTTAAAAATTGATGTCACTTTAATGTCTTTCATTACTTTAATATCCTATATGCTTTATAAAACTAACTGCTTCCTATACCTGTGGGTCTAAAGCCTTACAGTCCCCAATAAAACCATTACAGCTATAAAGGCTGCTTTTTTGATGGGGATGGGTTAGGAGGTGCAATCCACCACAAGCTGAATATTTACACAGCTGCAGGAGGAACAGCATTTGCACCTTTTGAGGCCTTAGCATGGACAAATTCATACGTGTGGCTGTCAGCAGAAAAAAGGTCAAGCAGCCAGGTGGCAATTTGGGTGGATGTCCACCAAAATCTGGTTTTAATCTATTTTGCCATAGAAAATAATACTGTTTGTACAAACAGCAATGTGTTTGTTGCTTAATGCACCTTGTTTACTCACAAACCAGCAATTTTGAGTGCAAAGGATTTATAAGGAGTGCTCAGAGCACTCTAAAACTTTGGGACATCCTGCAGGACACTGCTGGAGCCAGCACCTCCTTGTGTCAGGGTCATGTTCACCAAGGTCTCCCATAAGCAAGAGCCACAAACACCAGTTTTTCCCTCTGATCACAGAATTCCTGTGTGGATTTGACAAGAGGTAACTGGAAATACCTGGCCCACCAGGGAGCTGGGGAACCTCTCTGTGCCTGCACCAACAGCCTGGGACGTACACCTTGGGCAGCTCTGCTGGGAGAAGCTGCTGGGGAGGGGATGGGATTGAGCCCCTCCTGCTCCTGAGAGGAAATCTGATGGAAAAAGGCACTCCTGGGAACAGGAATGCCTGAGAAAAGGAAGCCTGCGAGGGTTCCTGGGTGTACCTAACTGCACAGACAATTATTCCAGCAGTTGTGCTGTGCACAGTGGAGGGAGCTGGATGGGTCTGGTTAATAAAGGGAATTTTGTCCCTATAGGCCATCCCAGTACAGAGGACAGAGCAACCCCCATTTGGGATTTTTGTGGTCCTTTCCAGCTACATTTTACTGTCTGGTACAGTAAAATCCCCATGATTTCACCCTTCCAAGCTCGAGACTGCACCTCCATCCCTGCCAAGGAGATCCAAGCAGTAAGAGAGGAAATTCTTGTTACACCTCCCCTGTGCAACCCCTCAGGACACTTCTGACGGACACCAGCCCTTCTCCCAGCTCTCCCAGCAGTAATCCAGCTTCTGGAATCTCCACGTGACAGACCCCCATGAGCTGCCAGCCCCTGGGTTCAATCCATTGCAACCATAGCTTTCCATCCCTTACTCTTTGGAGCTCCCCAAACTCAGCAGCACCCCCCAGTTTTGTCAAATAAGGTGCTTTGAGCTTCTCCCTTGAGGAGAAAAGCCAGGCTCTCCAAAGAGGTGCCAGGGCTGGTGTTTGAAACCCCCTCATCTCCGCTCTCATCCGCAAGGAAACTAATTTGGATAATTCCGCCCTCAATCTTGCCGACAGCAGAGCCCTCCTCTCCACGCCAGGCCTGACAGCACGGCGTGATGTGATGAAAGGAGCACATTTCAGGAGGAGGTAAGCAAGCCCATCAGCTCATATTTCAGCAGCCTCACTGCACTCTCAACAGCAAAGCAGGAGCAGCTGAGTGGCAGCATCCATCTCCGGGGCACAACGCCGACCCTGCGCAGGGAGGATGCTGAACTTCCAGGTTTTCCCCAATATCCACCAGTTTGTGAGGGAAAAACCACCAGGGAATTCATCCTTTAGGTGTGGCTTGCACTGGTGGCTGCTCGCATTTATTTCTTTCTGTGAGGATCTAGAAGCCACAGCTGGTTTAAAGACAAACAGCTCCGTGGGTGCAGGAGGTGACAAAGCGGTGGCAAAGTGTCCCAGGCCAGGCTGGACAGGGACACTGGAAGGTGTCCCTGCCCATGGCACAGGGTAGAACTGGATGAGATTTGGGATGCCTTCAACCCAAACCATGCCATAAAGCAGGAAACCTCTGCCCTGTGGGGCTGCCAAGCCCTCACTCTCCTCAGGAGAGGCTTCTTGTGGGGATGGGGAAGGAAGAGCAAGGAGCAATTTTGATGCTGTTTATAATTATTATTCCAGAGAGTGCAGCTGCTTGAGAGATGAATGAAGCAGCTGCATCAAGCAGAGCCAACACACAGAGTAATGTCAGTGTCTGAGTTATTCAATGAAGTGGCCCTGGCTGGATCTCCACCATCCTTCCCCCTGGGAGGCTCTGGCAGGAACACCTCTAGAAATGCTCCTCCGACATCTCCACCCTGAGATCTGCCCTGGGAAGAGCTGAGAAGGTTGTGGCTTGGCTGAGCCCAGCACAACTGTGCTCTGCTTTCCAGCCACAGATCTGATGGAGGAGGAAAATCCCTCCTCTTCCACACCCAGCCAAAGGTGAGCTTTGAGGGACAGCAAAGAGGGGCCCTAGGCTGCTGTGCCTCCTGCTGGGGAGGGGGCAGGCAATCCAGCAGCAGCAATGTTGAGAGAAGAAGCTGTCATGCTCATTTATATATGTAAGTGATCTAGAGAATTATCAGCTGAATTATTTAAATGTCCCATTACTATTAAATTACTGGGCATTCATTGTAAGAACAGTCATAATACAGTAACTAATTTGGTATTAATGTGAATGTCAGCATTTCATTGCAGTTATTTTGTACTTCATCATCAGATAATTTACCAATAAATTAATTGGCTTAATTGCTTCCTGCAAACCCAGGAGAACTACATATGACATGACTTTTTCTATAAAAGTCTTCATGCTCACTGCCCCATCTCCAATTTTACCACACCAAGCAGGAACCCCTCTTTGGAACACCTGGAAGGGGGAGCAGAAGAAAACAAGTCCTGGCATTTCCCTGCCCTGTGGATTTTAATGTGCTTTAAATGGAGCCCCCAAGGCCATGCTTGGAGCAGGACAGGACACAGGGAATGGCTTCCAACTGCCCCAGGGCAGGGTTAGATGGGATAGTGGGCAGGAATTGTTTCCCTGGGAGGGTGGGCAGGCCCTGGCATGGAATTCCCAAAGAAGCTGTGGCTGCCCCTGGATCCCTGGCAGTGTCCAAGGCCAGGTTGGATGGGGCTTGGAGCAGCCTAGGACAGTGGAAGGTGATGAGTTGGAAATAGATGAGCATGAGCTGTTCTGTTCCTCACCTGTGCCAATCCAGAGATGGGATTCCTGGGATGCTGCTCCTGCCTGCCTGAAAGCCGGCTGCTCCAGCACTGGGGTTTTCACCAGCAGCACTAAAACTCCCTGCTGACCACAGGGAATCTCCCAGAGCTCCCAAAAAGTTTTCTGCTGTTTTCCTCTCCAGCAGGTAGGGGGAAAAGACTCCATCGAGGGCAGAGTAGGGAAGGACAGCTCCTTGCTCCTGCTCCTGGCTTTAAACGTTTTTGAAAATCGGTGAACAGGGCTCCTGTGCAGAGTGCAGCAGGCTCAGTGCTCCTGCACCACCGAGGAGGAATCAAAGGCGCTGCAAAGCACCAAACCCTTATTGCTGCTGCTTTTCCCTGCTCCTGGGCAGCCTGCAGCCAGCCAGGCTGGCACAGGGACAGCTCCAGGTGGGGACAACCCGAGGGGACACATCACACCCTCCCTGAGAGGGCCCCGAGCACACAGCACCTGTGGCAGCCCCTTACTGAAGCTGCCATGGGAATTAGGAAAACAAGCCGACGTTTGCCAGCAAAACCCCCCGAACCCGGTAACACAAAGTGGAGCTGACTGTTCTATTAACTCCCATCCTGCATCAGCAATTTCCTAAAGTGTGGAAACATTATAATTGACTTTTCTGCTAGTAGCAAAATGTCATTTTTCCTTAATACTCCCCAAGTCAGTAACGCATTTCAAAAGCCTCCGATGCCACTACCACAACAGGACTTACAAATTAGCACATTTTTAGCTTTTCATTAAACACAATGCCAAAAAAAAAAAAAAAAA
>VWYP01014474.1:243235-256845 GCA_013400435.1 Pycnonotus jocosus
AAAAAAAAAGAGAGAGAGAAAGGGAAAAGTCTTCTCGTATTAGGGTTTCTCTCCTCATTATTGAAAGTACTGCGACTTTGGAACTTCTCGCAGCAAATTATAATGCACTCAGCCTGGGGCCATTGTAAATCAGGGCTTCAAAAAAGGTGTCATGTAGTCGGGCCCTCTTCAAGCACTGAAAATATCGGAGTCTATTTGAAAACGCCTTCTGTAGTCTCTCACTAGCCTTGCAAATCGGCACAGCACTGGGTAGAGCTGCCTTTTATTTTATTTTATTTTTTTTTTTTGCCTCATGGCATCAAGCCATTTCTCTTCTGATCAGAAAAAAAGGATTATTTCGTGCTGGGACTTCAAATAAAAAAATAATAAAAATAAAAAACCCCTACACCTAAGATAACAAGCTGTATAAAATCCCCAAATCATTTGGGGGCTCTTGTTAGGGTTTGGGCAGTGCCTGTGGGGCTGTTGCAGCCCTGTGGGCTGAAATCCCTTTTCTTGGCACAGCAGGGAAAACCCCAGGGGATGTGCCAGCATGGAGAGAACCACATCCCACCCCAAACCTGTGCCACCCCGGGGCAGGGCCCTGCCAGGCTCTGCACCCACCTGCCCAGAAGATGGAAATGGATGGAAATGCCAACTCCATGTCCTTTCCAGCTTTTCCCAACCCTCTGGAAAATTACTCATCTCATCCCCAATCTCCTCTGCACATCTCCAAACAAAACCTCGCGACTTCCCACGGGTCGGATTCTCCTCTCCTGACAAGTTTTGATGCTTCCAGTTGCTCAAATTAGCAAGAAAATCATCATTAACAACAGAGCTAAACGCAGGCAGAAGCAAAGGGGGAGAGAAGCCCAAAATAAAGCTGAAAGTTTGAGGAGAGGTGAAGGCCTGGGTGCGATCCTGTCCTCTCTTTAGGGATAACGGGAGCAGTGAAAGCGCTGGGAGATCAGCAGGAGCTGGGAATCCCGCACAGGAGCTTTAGCGCCACTCAGCACCGAGTTTGGGAAGCTACACCTGTAATTATCGAACTACTCACACAGCTCCACCCCAAATGCCACCACTCCGCTCCCAAAAACCTTCTCAGGGAGGGAGGGAGGGGTTGCTGGGCAGGGAGAAACGCTGGAAGGCATCGGGGCCGCCTGAATTTGGGGTGTTTGGTGCCGTTCCCAGGGCCGATGGAGGCCGCTGTGGGCTCCCCGTGCTGCCAGGGCCCTGCCGTGACAGACGAGCCCGGGGGAGCTGCTGTGCCCAGGACTGCCCGAGCTGAGATCGGCACCCTCACCCTGCCCACAGGGGAACAGGGGAACAGCGATGGGCCGGCTGCACTGCCCAGCACAGCCCGAGCTGAGATCGGCACCCTCACCCTGCCCGCAGGGGAACAGGGGAACAGCGATGGGCCGGCTGCACTGCCCAGCACAGCCCGAGCTGAGGTCGGCACCCTCACAGCCCCACAGGGGAGGGGAACAAGGGCAGGGATGGGGCAGAGCCCGGGGCCAGCTGTGATCTGCACCCTCACAGCCCCACAGGGGAGGGGAACAAGGGCAGGGATGGGGCAGAGCCCGGGGCCAGCTGTGATCTGCACCCTCACAGCCCCACAGGGGAGGGGAACAAGGGCAGGGATGGGGCAGAGCCCGGCACAAACCAGCTGGTTCCCTCCTGGAAGTGCAGCTGCTCCCAGGAGAGGTGGGAGCCGCGATGGGGCCGGGCCGAGGCCCCGCTAATTAATTAATCCTGACAGGCCGAGTTCTGATGTGTCCAGTGGCGAGGGATAAATCAATCCCCCGGGAATGGGTGTGGGCAATAAGGGACGGCTGCGTTTGTTCTTCTGCATCCCAGAGGGCAAGCAATTATCTCCACGAGTTTCTAGTCAGGGTGTGCTGGGGAAACACATCCTCCAAGCCATAAATAACTTCCACCACTACCTGGGCTTTCAGGTGTCCAACCCTGATTGTGCTCAGGAGCAAAACAGCTCGGGATGACACAAAACCGAGCCAAGGGCTTGTTGGAGTTCCTCTGCTTCCACCTCCCAGAGCGATGGCAGTGCTGGAATTCCAGCCAGGGAGTGGGGTCAATCTGCTCCAGATTCCTCCAGTCGTGGAAAAAGGACCCTGACATGCCTGGTGCTGAGTCCTCACCTCGTAATCCTGTATAAAACCCTTTTTGGGCAGCAGTCTGTGGGCGGTGATGGCCAATCACAGACTGAGGTCTCCCATCCCAGGAGGAAATCCAGCATTACAGACCCTACAAGGAGCCTCTGATCCTGAGGCTGTGTGGGAGACACGTGGTGGAGCGTCAGCCCGAGCTGCTTTTCCAGCCTGGCACACAGAGGGACATTCTAGGAGCACATAACTCTGGGGTTAAATAACTGGGAGGGCTCCCCTTCACCTGTGAAAGAGGATGTGCCCCAGGACTGAATTCCCAGGGGATAATTAACACAGCTGCAGCTCTTCAGCAGGGAGGGGGGCAGAAGGGAAGCCTTAGGTTTTTACTTAAGCTAAGAGATTTTTTTATTATTATTTATTACTATAATTGATGGGGAACAGGGGCAAAAAGGAAAATAGTGCAGTTATAACTGGAAAGAGTTTGCTGGGGAGGGTGTTTATTGAATTATTTCCATCTGATAAAGATGAGCCACTATAAACTAACTATAGCACAGGGCCCTTCCATATTATATAGAGCTGTTAGAGAGAAATGCTTAAATATCATCTACTTTCCAATAAAAGCTGGGCAAAATCAATGCAGCCTCGGGATGAGCTTATATTTCACTGGGGCAGCAGCTTTTAAAGAAGAGCTCAGCAGCATCTGCAGGAGTATTTTAGGGAGGGTTAAAGGTATGGCCCCCTCCCCAGGGACAGGGACGTGGGGTGTGGGGGGACACTGCCACGGCAGGGACCCTGTTTGAGTTGTCTGGGGGGGCTAGGAGGGGGTGCAGGGCTTAAATCAGCCGCTCTGGGGGAGGCAGTGCCGCGGGCTCCTGCTAGAAAATATCCCTGGAAAAATAATAACGATGATGATGATAATAAGGCCATTCCCTGCTGCCAGAGGGCAGCTGTAAATCAGGGTGCTGGTGGTGCCAGGAGCTCTGCACATCTGGATGCTCTGACACATCTGGATGCTTTAACACAGCCTCATGGGATTTGGGAACCAGGATGGCTGAGATGTCCCCAGAGGGAGGGCTGAGTGGCAGCTGAACCTGGGGGACCGAGCTCCCCCTAAACCCTGCTGCTGCCACTGTGTTGTGCTCCTGCCGGTGCCAGGAATGAGTTTTCCCGGTAATGGGAAGCTGGAGCAGGCAATTGAAGCCGTTATTAATAGACACCCTCGGTCTGAGGAAGGGAAGTGGTTTAATGTTTTGCTCAATGAGGTGTGCTCTGCAAACAGGCGGGCACGGGGGAAGGTGAGGATGCTCCCCCCGCGCTGGGGATTGATGAGGGCCAGGATGCAAGTGTTCACCCTCTCCCCTTTTTGGGGCTCTGGCCCGTGCAGGGGCATCTCTGCTGAAGTGAGGACACGGCAGGATGAGCCCAGGCTTAATTGCTGCGGGATCAGACCCTCAGATGCCCAGGGATCACAAAGCTGTGACGACAGGGGATGTGCCCAAGGCTTGGAGGCTCTCCTCCACCACCCAAACTCGCTGCCTGAAGGCAACAAGTGCTTTACAAGCTGTTGAAACACCCTCAGTTTTCCTTCTAAACCTCACTGCAGGGTTCTCCCCCTGCCCCTGGCCGAGCCCAGGATGTTCCACAGCTGTCCTGGCTCCTCTCTGCAGTAAATCCCACCTGCCTGTGCAGCTGCACTCCCCTTCAATCCAGAGCTTCATCCCGGCGTCATTCTCCACTCCTGGGTGGAAACAGCGCTTGGCTTGGCTGGCAGGAGCTCGGTTTTGTGTGCCAAGGGCACCTTTCCTCTCTCCTCTTGCCGTCCCAGGCTGCTTTTAACCCCTTCCCTCTGCCATCAGTTAGTGCTGGCCCGGATTCCAGTGTTCACATGCAAATAGATGCTGATGGATAAGGGTTTCAACGCTCTCAAGGGCAATGTAGTGCCAGACACACACACACACTCCCCTACCAGCAGAATCAGCCTGGGTCTGGCCCACAAGGTCTGGACTCCCTAAATTTACCCATTTCCCCTGCCTGGGGAAGATGATCCCTTCGGCGTGAGCGGGGGCATGTGAAGGCAGGATTCCTCCTCAGCACCACAAAAGTATTTCAGGGTTGCTGATGAGAGGAGAGGAAAAGCAAGCCAGGGCTCTGGGACAAGCTCCTGGGGTAAACGATCCCTGTCTGTGCCCTTCCCTGCATCTCCAAACCTCCCCCCGTGCTGGCTGAAGGAGCCCAGGGGACAACGAGGGTGTTTTTCATGGCAGAGCAGTGCTTGGAGGAGGTGCTGCAGTTTATACCAGAGGGGGAAATGGGCACAGAAAGGCTGGGTGGAGCAGAGCAGCAGCAAGTGGTAAAAGCAGAGAGAAAAACGAGGGGTTTGGAGGCTCCAAAGCAACAGAGAGGCTGTGAATAGCCAGGTGGGAATGCTGGCCTTGGGACAAAGGGGGGAAAAAAGGAGAAAACAGGGAAGACCACTTAGGATGGCCTCAAATGATCTCCCAGTGCAGCTTCCCATGAATAAGGACCTTGAGAGGGGGGTGTCCTTCACCAAGAACCCCTTAGCTGAGCACACCCCATCCTGCATGGACACACCATGGAGCTCTTGGGGCTCCATGCATTCTCCAGGGCCAGAATGTCCCCACAGCCATGCTGAGGACACACACACAGGAACCTCAGGGGGCTCCGGTAGCACAGGGGAGCTGGATCACCCAGGGATGCTCAGGATCCCCAGAAAGGTCCCAAAATTCTCTCCCAGCCTCAGGCTGACTCCACAGAGAGGGAACTGTGCAGCGTTTCAGCTCTGGTTTAACATCCCCAAATCTGCTTTGACCAGGTTTAGGTTTAACATCCCCAGATGTGCTTTGACCAGGTTTATTGGGTTTTTTGGGTTTATTCCCCAAAGAGGTGTGTGGGAGGGCTGGGAGGGGGAGGCTTTGTCACCCAGAGCCTCCAAGTCACCAGACACCAATCTCTATTCTCGTCCTCATGCTGGGTTTCTCCAGTGACCTTGAGGAAAGGAGCCTCAGGGAGGTGGGAACAGGGAAAACTCTGCTGGCATGCAATGGCAGCAGGGTCTGGGTGCTTCCTCTCTCCTAGACAAGGCACTGCCAGGGAGAGCAGCTTCCCCTGCCAAAGGCTCAGCAGGGTTTGTGCCTCGCTGGCCTTTGCATCCCTGCAGGGGCATCCCAACATTCCAAGCTGGGCCAGTGACACGTAGCCCAGATTCCTCCAGAGAGCAACCACAAGACTGGAACCTCATATGAGCACCTTCATGAAAAAAAGAATATAGAGGAAAGAAAAAAAAAAGGCAACCAACCAAACCTCCCAGAGCTCAGAGGACACACAAATAACATTATTGAGGATGGACAGACAGCAGTTGACTAAATTTCTTTTTTTTTTTTTCTTTTTGTGTGGTTTTTTTTTGGTTTTGTTTGTTTGTTTGTTTGGGTTTTTTGTGCATCCACATGTTTTACTGGGCACTGTTTTCCTCCCAGCCTAAACGCCCCTGTCCCAGTCTGGAGCCTCCAAATAATCCAACTGAATCCAAGAGGTGCTGCTGCAGCAGGGCCTGACCCTCATTGTGTCCATCGTGCTTCAACCCCTCTGGAGTTCTAAACACTCCACAACAGAGCCTGGACTGGATTATAAAGAGACAAGGAGCCAAGAGGATGGAAACAACCAACTCTGAAAGGCTGGCCATGCCCCCAGCCAGGACCTGCACACCAGGAAGGGCTGCAATGAGCCAGGCACCAGGAGCTGAGACTGCAAAGCTGAGCATTTCCTCCAAGCTGGACCCAGAGCGTCCCTCAGCACCTCACGCTCCCCTGGGCAGACTTTACACAGCCCTGGTCATGGGGGCCCTGAGGAGCCTGCAGGTCCTGACTGAGCAGCACCACCGGGATGTCAGCCTGGTCCTGGAGATCAGCAAATCCGAGCTGGAGTGGCAGGTGGAAAGCCAAGCCTCTCACAGGCTCTCAGGTACTTCTCCTTTGTTGGCCAGGCTAGGAAAATGAAATCAATGGGTGTCTACTAACCCTCAAGAGGAGAGGTGCAGTGCATTTAGGTGCCTCAAGTGCTCCCAAGGTTTCTGGTTAGCCCACAGTCCCGGCCATCAGTATTCATCACTTTGAATATTTTAATATTTCCTTCCCTCCTGCACGTTCTAACCCAGTGGAAGTGTAAAACCTGTGCATCCACATGTTTTTTTCAGGACAAGATCAGACACTCTGTAGCTGGGGGATGCTTTCAGCAGGGCCCACAGCCCATTCCTCATGGTCCTGTCTGGGAGGGATAAGGTGCCCTCAGGATGGTTGGTACCTCCTGGGTGATGGAGGTGATGGTCCCAGAGGAGCTCCCCATGGTCTCAGGTGCTCCTGGAGGACCATGCTCAGGAGATGGTCCAGGAGGTCCTGGAGCTGCTGGGGAGTCCAATTCCTCGCTCTGGCCGATCCCAAACCATCCTGAGATTCTGTGAAAGCCTTGCTGTGCATCCCCTGTGCACAAAGCCCAGGAGTTTTTCCTGTGGGAAGCAGAAAAGATGCCCTGATCCACGGCAAGGCTTCCCACATCTCCCAGCTGCCACAGCAGAGCCAAAACAAAAGGACATTTCGGTGTCAGGCACACTGCACAGCCTATGTCTTCTTCCCATGGGCAGGAGCAACCCAACCTCAGCTTTTCCTTCCTCCTCTTCCCTATTTCTCCTCAGATCAGTATGTCCTGCATCCCAGGTCAAGCATGCTTCCCCCAGGATGGGTTTATGGGATGTGGAGCAATGCTCCCACCCCCTCACCCCACCCAAGCCATGTACAGATCCACCTTGGTTCCCAGTCAGGGCTGAGGCTCATCCATGTGATCTCATTCTGGATCAGCAGCACACAGATGAGCATAAAAATTGCCTGGAAAAACACAGAAAAAATACAGAAAAATCCATTTCTGTAGGACTTTCAGGGCCTAGATTGTTAGACACACAGGATATTTAGAATCAAGACATTTTCCTTTTTTTTCATAAGGAGCTCAGCCATCTGACATTACCCTGACGAAACTTCTTAGGGCCACAGTGAATTCCATCACCTGCCAGCTTCCCTGGAAAGCCAGCCTGGCTCCAACCCTCTCTGCTCCAGGCAGGCAAGATGCACTGGGAGAAGGTGGTGAAGGCAAGGTTCCAACATCTCATGGACCACGACACAGGGAGAGTGCTCTGGAGAAGGGAAGCAGCCAGAGAGGGAAAGCCTGCATCCCTGCTTATCCACAAGAGTCTCTGCAAGGTGTCCAAAAATCAAATATTAATCAGTTCCTGGTTTAGCCAAAAATCTGGGGATGAATCCTCGGTGCCCTGAGGGCCGGAAGGAGCTGGATGGGAAAGGGAGGATGCTACAAGCAGCTCTGTGATGAACTAGAGCTGGATTTAATTCCTTCACCTGAGCTCCCTTTATGCCTTAACCTTCATCCTCCAGCCCCATCCTAAAACCCCAGTGCTTCCCTGATTTTAGGCTTCCCCCCCCGAGGAGACAGGACAACCCAACCAATCCAGGACAGACTACAGAGGTCCAGGTGCTCTGGTTTTTCTTCCAAGCTTGTAAAAAAAAACCCCAAAAACCAACAAACCAACCAACAAAACCCCCCACGATTTAATCTCTGTCTATTAAAAAAGGGAGCTGCTGCTGTCAGTGATTTGCATGTCCCGTCCCCTCGGAAGGTGGAGGGGGATGGCAGGGGAGCCAGCACAGCCACCGAGGGGATCAGACAGCCCCGAGGTGGCAACAGCCGAGTTGTAAAGCCCTGGAATATTGGGGCTTTGTGATGGAAATGCTGAGAGCCCCTTAACGACGGCGCCCGGCGCTACGGGGGCTTCCACAATAACTAAGCCAACTCCCTTGAAAGATCAAAAATTAATAGACATTTCAGACGGGGTTTGAGGTTTCGACCACTGCTTTTTCAATGGCAAAGACTTTGCTAAAGTTAGAGACTGAGGAGGTCAAGCTTTGGGTAACACAAACATTTCCTCTTTGATTAGGGGGAGACTACTTTACCTCGCCTCCCTATTTTTTATTTTATTATTTTTTTCGTCGAGTAGTAGATTTTAGGTCATCCTTAATTTTTTACTGACAACAAAGAGCGGGTCATTGACCTACATAGAGAGCTATTTTATTTTTCTCCCTCTCGATAACAATGGCCAGAACACCTATGTGCTAGGTTCTTCTGTATTCCCATATACTCGGCAATTCACCATGGGGGCAGGACTTAAAACCTTTGAGCCTCTCAGTGACTGGGATAAAAAAAAATTATCTGGGCTTCCTTCCAGCCATTTGAGCTTCAGAATCCATGAGATTTCAACAAAAAGGATATCAGAGCTTTAATCTAGGAGCTTTTTGAAGAGGTGGGAAAAAAAAAGTTCCAGTAAAGTTCAGTCTTACCTTCTTCACTTTAGGAGCTGTTCATGCCAACGTCGGCCTATTTAGTAGAGTTCCTCTCCTTGACCTCTTTTTTACAGCCGAGATAATTAACATGGTGGGGTAAGATGAGTCTCTAAATTCACTGCACTCTCTCCCCGGCGCTCTCCCTTTTCCCTCCTAAAGCTGGGGATGATTAAAGGCTCCTGCTTTTATTGGCACCCCGAAAATAAAATAAAATAAAAATAATTGAGGGGGAGAGGAAGAGCCTCGGCGGCGGCGGCGGGAAGGGAAGAGCGGGCGCGGGGCGGTGGGAAGGCGCCTGGCAGGGATGCAGGACACGACTCCTGCCTCCCATCGTGGCCAAAAGGGATGCTGAACATCTGCAGGGCCCTCCTGCAGATCTCCCCGAACATACCAGGCTTCCCTGGCGACCAGGGAGAGGAGTTTCCCTTCTCCAGCCTGGCACGGCAGGAACGGGGCTCTGTGAAGCCGAGGAAATGCCAGCCCCGCTTCCACGCAGCTCGGCTGAGCAATTCCCTTCTCCAAGCCTTCCCTCCACCCTGGGAGCTGGGAACAGAGTTGTCCCCCTCCTCCAAGCCCCCAGAGCTGAGGGACGGGGGATAAAAGCTGGGACGGGTCAATGCAGGAGCTCGGGCAGCGCCCAAGGGGCTCCATGCAGGGAACAGTGGGACAGGGAGCGAGCACCAGGGCTGCCAGGGACAGGGTGGGAGGAATGAGCAGGGAACGGGAGCTGAGCAGGAGGGCAGGTGCCTAAGCAGGCTCACAAATGCCAGGGAGGAGGGTGCTGGCCCAGGGGAGCCGGCCCCAGGCACCCTCCAGCCGTTCCAGCATCATCCTGGGCACTCTGCCCCCGTGGCCGCGGGGAATGAGAGGGACCGCAAGGAAAACAAAGGCCAGGGGTTTGAACAGCCAGCATTTGGCATCATCCAGTGCTAAACCTGACCCTCTGCTCTGCCTGGCCGTGCTAAACGCGACACTGGGAGCATTCGGAGCCGTCATTTTGGGAGCTGGGGAAGAGCAGCTCCTTCCTTGATGGGCCCTGAGCAAGAAACCAAGAGCCCAAAAGCAGCCACGGGGCACAGCCCGAGGCATCTCTGAGAGGGCTTTGACAGATAAACCTCGCTCCGAGCCCGGGGACGGGAGGGAAAAACAAACAGGGGGCTTTTCCCTAAGGAAAACGGGGCCTGAGTGGGTTTTGGGGACGGGAATTTTTTTGCCAGCCTCCACCGCCCCAATCTCCTGCTCCTCCTGCTGGTTGTTCATCGCATCCCGTTTCTAACAAATTCCACTTTTCCTAGCCTGGGTGTTTCTCATCCCAGCCAGTGGGACCCATCCTGGCATGAGGAGGGCAATGGGCACATCCTGCACTCTCTCTGATTGGAGAAGAAATTTTTTAAAAAAATCAATCCCAAATCATCTTCTCCCATTCCGTTTGATCCAGGAGCCCAGGGCAGGGTGAAGGTGGAGCACCAGCACCGCTCCCCCCAAATTTCCTTTACCCTAGGCAGTGACCTGCCCAAGGAAGGAGACATCACCCATCACCTGCAAATGGGTTGGGAGTGGCCTGGAAGTGAGTTTCAATTAGTCAAAATTAGGCACCGGCCTGGGTAGAAAACAAGTTTACGTGTTTTGCTACCAAATTTCTGCTGAGATAAACGGAAAGCTGCACTCGGTCTGCTCCTTCAGTATTCCCAGAAAACTGGAGAGGAGCCTTTTAACAAGCAGGAAGCCATCCCCGGGCCTTGTTTGGTGGGATTTCAGTCTGATCTGGTGGCAACAACCAGGGTGTGAGTGAAAACACAGGAAGCCAGAAGCACTGGTGAAGGGTTGGAGCTGGTGAACTCATGAACAGAGGTTTTAAAGGTTAACAAGAGCATCTCCCCAGAACCTGCTGATGCCCAGAAATCCAAACAATGGGCAAATGCTCCTCCCAGGCTCCCACCTTGTCCATCCACTGGAAGAGATCATCCCTTATTCGTAACTCCTTGCCAACACTCCCTCTGTGCCAAGGGAGGAGCAGCCAGGGGGAAAATTCAAAATGAAGGGGCTTGGGTTTCCTCCAGCAAGTGAGCCTTGGAACCTGATATCCAGAAAGAATCACCCTCTGGGAAGGATGGCATTTCCACAGGAGAATAGTTGAGATGTCTAGGAGGGGATCAAGAGGAACTGAGCTCCCAGGACTGGATTCTCTGTAAGAATTCAAGGGGAAAATGGACACAAGTGAGGGATGTGTGGAAAAACCCCAGGGCACAGCGAGGCTGCTGGGCTGGGTGCAGCTCCTGGCTTTGCTGGGGGATCCATTTCTTGCCTGGACATTAAAGGCAGAGGAATGATCCCTCCATGCTGCCTGTGCAGGTGGAAATCTTCTGGCCCAAACCAGGGCAGTGTTCGTGCCCAAGGTCTCTGGGCACTCCAAGCTGCATCCTTGCCTGGGAATGCTTTAAGTATGATCTACCCCTCCCCAAAAAAAGAAGGCAAATGGAACAAAAGGGGATGTTCTCATGGGCTAGGCTGCTGCATTGCTGCAGCCAAGTCAGCAATACTTTTTTTCTCCCCATTTTTCCCCTGCAGAACCATCCCTTGGTTTGCCCTGAATACATTATTTTAGGGTGCCAGAGCCAGCTGTGACATCAGGATTAAGCTAATCCAGAGAGATCCCAAGAGAATAATTATAATCAGGGCTACAAATTCCCTGCTGCCAAGGATGGACAAGAGCAATAAAAGAGACTGAGTGTCTGAGTGATCCCCTCCAACAGCAGCCAGCAAGCCCCAAAAAAGCCTCAGGGAGACAAAATATTCCTTGAGAGGGGGATTCAGCAACCTAGAGCAAAAAATGAAACTGGAAAGTAAGGACCTGAGGATTTGGGGAATAGCATAACCCCACCTAAATCCACTCTCACACAACCATGCCCCAAGCAGTTCACCTGCCCAGGCTACAGGAAAAGATCCTGCAGGGTTTCTTTATTTGAACTCAGGCTTGAGATGCACGGGAAAAGCAGCCCAGGGAGGGGTTTGTAGGTTCTGCACCATGAAAATCCTCTCACCTCCCATCAAATCCTTGGGGAGGCAGGTCCACAAAAAGTCCAGTATACTATTAGTGGTACTATCTCGTTTTATGATTGATGTTTTCCCCACACATGTTAGCATTCCCCTGGGCCAGGGAAAACAAGCAATATCCTGGTGCTCTCCTTCCTCCCTGAGGTTCCTCTTCTTCCCCATGTCCCTCCCAGCTCAGGATAGCCTGGGACTTCTCTCCCCTTGTGCTGCTTCTGTGTCAGCCCAGAACCCCAGACAAGGCTCCGGCGACACCTGAGCTGAAAGAAAAGTGCATTTGATGAAAATTAAAGAGGAGGGAGGGCGGGGTTAAGGTTTGGTGCTCCTCCCTTGGACTTCATGATCCTTGTGGGTCCCTCCCAGCTCAGGATATTCCGTGATTCTGTGAAAACACAATCCTCTGGACAAGGAGCACAACACAGGTGTTGGGGTCCCTCAAAGGGAGAAGGAAAACCCATTTTTATATCCAAGCAGGTGGGCCTGAGGTGGTCAAGGTGTTCAAGAATGGTCACGAATGGTCCTGGACAGTCAAGGGGTCAAGGATGGTCAAGGACACTCAAGGTGGTCAAGAGTGATCAAGGTGGTCAAGGATGGTTGAGGATGGACAGTCAAGGATGGTTGAGGATGGACAGTCAAGGATGGTCAGGGTGGTCAAGGATAGGTGAAGACACTCAAGGATGGTCAAGGATGGTGGAGGATGGTTGAGAGTGGTCCAGGTATTCAAAGATAGTCAAGGATTGTCAAGGAGGGTCAAGGCATTCCAGGACAGTCAAGGATGGTCAAGGATGGTCATGGATCGTCAAGGAGGGTCAAGGTATTCCAGGACAGTCAAGGACAGTCAAGGATGGTCAAGGATGGTCAAGAGTGATTGCCCAATTGGGAGATATTGCCCAAGCCACCATTGCCCTCTCTGTGGAGGCCCCAGGGCACAGTGCCACCCTGCCCAGCCCTTGCTGCTCCCTCCCAAAATCCCTGAGCGCCGCAGCCCCTGCTCCAGCATGCCCTCCACCCCAGCACCCCTCCCAGCTCCGGCCCACGCTGTGTGTTCCCCCCAGGTTCCTGCAGGTGTGCCAGGCTCCTGCCGAGGCACGGGGCCTCCATGGAGCTGCCCAGCCAGGCAGGAGGGGACAGGGCCCTGAACGTGGCCGCCAGGCACCGTCTCTGCCACCACGCCTGCCTCTACCTGCGGCACCGGGCCCGGGCGACCATTCCCTGGAGCTCTTCCAGCCGCTGGCTGCCCACGGCACTGACCTGGATGCCCGGGATCAGAGGGACTGTGGGCTTGGGCAGTGCTGGAAATGAAGGCCCAGCAGCAGGGTGGGATGGAGCCAGCACGGCTCACAGGGAATTCTTTTCCCTGCCTAGGGAATGTCAGAGGCAGGCCTGGCACACACCAGCTGCCTCACGGCTCCACGTGCCATTGATTTTACATCGAACCATAAAGAAAATATTACCCTGCCTCGTCAGGCGCGAGCCAAAAATGTAAATAAGGAGCGAGGGCTGCATCCCCAGGAAGGAGCGCCTCAGCAGGACGGGACTTCCCGCTGCTCCACGGATGGAGCAGGAGCTCCCAAACACACCAGGAGAAACCCCCTCCAGCCTGATCCCCACCCGGGGCTGTCCCAGCCTGCAGCCGGCTGGGGTGGGACACACCCGGGGGATGCTGTCCCCTCCAGGCCTGTCTGAGCTTCCCACTGGCCCTGGCCAGGCTGAAACCCTGCCCGGCCCTGCCGGAGGTCATCGAGGTCCCCTTCAGTTCCTGTTCCCAAATCCTGGTGTCCCAGGAAGGGGCCGAGGCCGGGCCGGAGGAGGAGTTCCAGGGGAGGCAGCGCTGCTGCTTTGGCGGGGGGGCTGAGACCCAAGGAGGGGCTTTCACCCACACAAAAGGGGTTTGTCTTCCCCACAGAACAGGGGTTCATTTCCCTATAGAACAGGGGTTCATTTCCCCACAGAACAGGGGTTCATTTCCCTATAGAACAGGGGTTCATTTCCCCCATAGAACAGGGGTTCATTTCCCCACAGAACAGGGGTTCATTTCCCC
>VWYP01014477.1:0-50964 GCA_013400435.1 Pycnonotus jocosus
TTTTTTTTTAACTCTATTCTGGACCCACAACTGTGAATCATTTTTGACTTGGACCTCTTTATTGCTATATTCATCAAGAATGTTGTTGCAAAGAGCACTAACCTATCCCATTGCTTTTCTCTAATCTGCTAGTAAATATATTTACCTAAAGATTTTTTTTAATATCATAAAACATACTGTACCTAAAGTTCCTCCCAACCCACCTTGTCTACTTACAGTAAACAAGTCCCAGCTTTGACTGACCTAACCCAGCATTCATAACCTCCTGTTAAATTTTCAAACTAGTTTCTTTGAGCTCTTTTTGGTATGCTGCCCTTCATGCTTGGAAGAAGCTCCCATGAGTTTTCACAGAACACTTCATTGCTTTCCTCAAATCCCTCTTTAAAACTCTCTTTTACCATGCTGCCTACAGAAAGCTTGACAGGGAAGTGACTTCAGGTGAGCTAAGATGACTGTTTATCATACTCATCAATTTTGCATCTGTGTATTCCCTCTCTTTTTGTACCCATCTGTTGTGTTACATTTAAATTATAAGTTCTTTGCAGAGTTCCTTTTTTTTCTGCATTTTGCAGTCCCTAGTACAGTGGGGCTCAGGTCCACAAAGATAAGTTGAGAAAAGAAGAGAAACAAAGACACTGCTTTGTTATGTATCATCTCTGCTGTTCATAGAGGTCTTGGGTGAAATCAGGTGCTAATACTTACCAATCAAGTCAAGGCAATTGCTGATATGAATTAAAATTAAGAACGTGTATAATTAATTGTAAGATTAGAGCATTTTGACTCTAATATTGGAGATCCTCCAATAGCAGAACATTTACTCCTATGAGTAATCTGATGAAGATTAGCAAACCTGTTCATACCAAATTGCAGGCAAATCATTGCATAGCTAAGATTTTGAAAAAGAAATAAGAAACCTATTATGGCCTACTTGACTAATATGTATGAAAAGATATGTATGTTTTTTTTAAACTGGGCAGTAGGGGAACTACTTGTGTGTGCAGACTGAGTCACAGAAAAATTGCCTAAAATTTTATTTACTCAGCCTGTCATACTAATGCCAGCCTGGGGTAAAGAGTGTCTAGATATACTTATGAAGAGTTGGTAATAACATAGGCAGAATAGCAGAGGAAACAATTCTGTCAAGCAGCTTCTTTTACTCTAATTAAACTGATTAATTTCATATATCCAAAGCAGTAAAATAACTAGTCTTTGTCTGTCACTTATGTGCTCTCTGTTTACTACCCAAAAGGGAGTGTATTAGGGGGGGGACTGTATCAGTTCATTTCTTTGTAGATGACCTTACCCTTTAAGACATTGTGGATTTTTCCTCTGTATGCAAATGTTGTATTTTAAAGGATTTTCATCTGATAATAACTGTTTTTATTTACCTGCAGTCTTTGCTGAGCATTCGTGGCTCCCTGTTTTCCCCAAGGCGCAACAGCAGAACAAGCCTTTTCAGCTTCAGAGGTCGAGCAAAGGATGTAGGATCAGAAAATGACTTTGCTGATGATGAGCACAGCACTTTTGAAGACAATGAGAGCAGGAGAGATTCTCTCTTTGTTCCTCATAGACACGGTGAACGGCGCAACAGTAACATTAGCCAGGCCAGCAGGTCATCCAGAACAGTACCTGCACTTCCAGCAAATGGGAAGATGCACAGCACTGTGGATTGCAATGGAGTGGTTTCCTTAGTTGGTGGGCCACCAGCTTTGACATCACCTACGGGACAGCTTCTGCCAGAGGTGATGATTGATAAAGCAGCCACTGCTAGCAATGTAAGAAAGTCTGCTATAGCTCAGGCATGATGTTCACCCCTGTATGATCCGTCCCTGTTTCCACAAAATGTAGTCACGTGGCAATGATGACCTTTCTGGCTAAGTTGTGAATGCTGCTTTCATGTATTCCAGCCATCAGCTAAAGGAGATAATTAACTTGTCCAGCTCTCATTAATTAAATATGCAAATAAGCGTGTGAATTGACTGGGAATTGACAGAATAACATAGTAAACCATTGAATAAATTTAGTTTGTGTAGTCTAACACCCAATGATTCATTATGCTTAGACTTAACTGGATGGTTCTGTACTTGTATGTCAGAAAGGATATCAAAATGGAAAAAAAATTAATTACATTAATTTAATGGAATATATTAAATGAGTATTTAGCTTCCTGCTGTCCATACATGAAACTTTTCATGTTACCCTTGTAGTACAACTAACAAGGGCTGGGATAGTGTTCCTGTAATATAGCTAATTTTTCTATGGTTTTTTTTATGTCAACATTACTAAATATTTTTTCATTTGTTTGAAAAATGTGCTAGGAAATTCATCATTTATTCTAAATTAAGAGTTATCTTAAGAAAATCCACTTATGCTTAGTTCCTGTACTGCTAGCTGTGTGGGCTGTGCATTTTCACGTTTAGAAAAAGACTTCACTGCCTAAATAGAAAGATATTTACAGCACAGCTCATTGACAAGCATTGTGGAACATTTTTTAGTCTGAAATCCATTTTAATATCTCAGCCCTGTTTCAGCAAAAAACTTAAAAACATCTTCTTCATGTTTGACTATTTGTTCTGTACAGAGTCAGACATACCTTAGTCTGTTGTGAAGCCTCAGTATGGCTGGAGCGTGGTGTAGGACAGCAATGTCTTAAACCAGTAGAGCTCTACAGTAACTTACAATGTTATTGAATGTACGATCAATTCGCTATTTCATCAGTGTTGTATTTTCAGGGCACTACTACAGAAACTGACTTAAGAAAGAGACATTCTAGTTCTTACCATGTTCCTATGGACTACCTAACAGACCCTAGTGCAAGGCAAAGAGCAATGAGTATAGCCAGCATGCTTACAAACACAATGGAAGGTATGTAACACAGATTTTTTTTTTTTTTTTTGTATGACAGTGCCTTAAAAGTGCTATTACATGTGTGATGCATTAGATAGTAGTGATGTTTTAAGGCAGCTATTTCAGCCTAATGGGTACAGACAAGAAGAGATTTCTATATGGAGTTAGGGGTGGAATTCTTTGGTGGGTTTTTTGTTGGGTTTTTTGGGTTTTTTTGGGGGCAGACTGATAAATTTGGAAAGAGTCAAGCTTGCAGCATACTGATAGGTTTGAGGTAGAAGTAGCAAGTTTCCAATTTAAATGCAAGCAAAAGCAATTATTCAATGTAGTCTTTCTCTAGTGAAGTAATGTTTTGGAGTAAGCTCTTTTTAGGTTAGTGAAATAACTATGCTTCTTGCAATAGAACAATCCTCTTCTACCAATTCAATAGACTTGCTGTTTCACAAAGGAGGATCGTGTTCTTCTTTCTGTAAGGCTAAATACAATTACTTTGAATCATGGAATTAAGCAAATATTTGTAAGAAAAGATGAAGCATTATGTTGAGACTTAAATTACTATGCCCCAAATAGAAAATTGGAAGGTAATAATGAGCAGTTGTGCACATGTGGACCATAATGCTGCCTAAATACTTGTCTGACTTTAGGCTTGTTCTAAAAGCTTATCTTTCATGAGAAGATTTTAAAATATTTTATTTGAAGGGACTGTAAAGATCATCTGTTTCCAGCTCCCCTGCCATGGACAGGAACATCATTCACCTGATCAGATTTCTCAAAGTCCCTTCCAACCTGGCCTTGAACACATCCAGGGATAGGGCATCTACAGCTTCCCTGGGCAACCTGTGCCAGGGCCTCACCATGGTCACAATAAAGAATTTTTGACTACTACCTAATCTAAACCTACCCTCTTTCTGTTTAAAACTGTAAACCCTCACCCTATCACTTCACTCCCAGATAAAGGCTCCCTCTCCATCTTTCCTGCAGGCCCCTTGTAAGTACTGGAAGGCTGCAATAAGGTCTCCTTGGGGCCTTCTCTTCTCTAGATAAGCAACCCCAGTTCTCTCAGTTTGTCTTCACAGGCCATGTGCTTTGTCCCCTGAATATCGTTGTGGTCTCCTCTGAACCTGCTCTTGTGCTGGGAACCCTAGAGCTGAACACAGCACCCCAGCTGGAGAAGAGGAAGAGAGTCCCTTTCCTCAGCCTGCTGGCCATGCTGCTTTTGATGCTGCCCAGGAAGATATTGGCTCTCTGGGCTGTGGCTGACACTGGTGGCTCACACTCAATTTTTCAGCCACCAATAACCCCAAGCCTGGGCTGCTTTCAATCCCCTCATCACCCAGCCTTAGGACAGGTTTCTAAGGCAAATTTTTCTTGTACATTCTGTATAGCATTAGCTTGTGAATGGTTCTTTTATCTATCAGATCTTTAGTATAGTTATTTTGGTGGCTTTTCAGGTTTTATTATGTGTTGTTTTGGGGTTTTTTAATTTCTTTTTTAAATTTTAATTTCTTTTAACTGAAAACAGTCTTAGTTTCAAAATATCAACACAGTTTATCAACAGTACCTTGAAAAACAGCATTTGGGCTTCAAGGAAATATCGAGGCGATTCTAGAATAGACAAATATGTTTAAAATGTTATGTTCGTTTTTCTCTCTAGAACTGGAAGAATCCAGACAGAAATGTCCACCATGCTGGTATAAATTTGCTAACACTTGCTTGATTTGGGACTGCTGTACTCCCTGGCTGAAAGTCAAACATATTGTAAATTTGATTGTGATGGACCCATTTGTTGATCTGGCCATTACCATCTGCATCGTCCTAAACACCCTGTTCATGGCCATGGAGCACTACCCAATGACAGACCAGTTTAGTGGTGTGCTTTCAGTAGGAAACCTTGTAAGTCTTTCATGATGTGCCATGTATGTAAAATGCATTTTTCTTTAATTCTTTTGTGACTTATGCACATTAAGGTAAAAGAAAAAGTTGACTGTTTAGATGTTTGGGATTTTTGAACTTAAATTTAAGTTGATATTTGTAAATTTCACCACTCTTACTTTACAGAGTAAAGATCTACTGAATCAATATGCATTTTGATTTTTAAAATCTTCATCTTCTGTCATTGAAGCTCATTAAAGCATTTTTTTTTTCTTGATGGATAGTTACAAATCATGAGAACTTTCAGTTCTATTCCCACACCCATTCTGCTCCTCAGTAGCTCTTCCCAAGGATTTGGGTGTTCAAGGAATTTTAGAGGGGAAAGACCCAGTAAGGATGACATAAGGAAATGATTAAATGGCATGACTGGAATGATCACAGGCCATCCTGAAGGAGAACAGTTCTGCTAAGCTTTCTGTATAATTTTTCTTTTTTAATAAAATAAGTTTATCATAGGAACAATTATCTTTATCCCTAGAAATAAAAAGATGGTCTAAGGGTAAAAATGAGCTCTAAGGAGATAAAAATGAGCATAAAAATCAGGTTATATTCTGTGTATTGGCATACATACATATTAGGAGGCTGGATAAAGACCATGTTTCCCCATTTACCTCTTTTTTTTTTGGAACCCAAACATCATGATGCATATGTAAGCTTAAAATATTAATTTTATTCCTAACCCCAGTGTATGGAAATATAGAGAAGGTATTTAGATTTATCATCAATTTCTTGCTAAAAATATAACTTAGCACATGCTAATACCATTAGTTTTACTTTTTAAATATTTTCTTCCTAAACTGGAGTAAGAAACTGTATTTTCTTTGCAGGTGTTTACTGGAATTTTCACTGCAGAAATGTTTCTCAAGATAATTGCCATGGATCCTTATTATTATTTCCAAGAGGGCTGGAATATTTTTGATGGTTTTATTGTGAGCCTTAGTTTAATGGAACTTGGCCTTGCAAATGTAGAAGGATTATCTGTCCTTCGATCATTCCGACTGGTAAATATACAATTTAAAATATGCTTCTATATTACATTTTTCTATTTGTACATATACATTTTGTGCATTTTTCACTTGCAGATTAAATATTTGGCTGAGACAGATCTTTTCAGAAGTTACAAAATGCTAAATTGCATACTCACTAGAAGGCATGTATATATTATGTCAAGTTTGTTTTGCATATTATCTTAGTAAAGTCTATTTCTCCTTCAAGATATTGTCAACATCAATTCTCTTCTTGCTGAAAGTATTCTTAAAGGATTAACTGTTATAGTAGAAGTATTTCTTACAGTCTTCTCCCTAGATGCAGGAGTTAAAAAAAAAAAGCAAGAGCCACAGGGCCCTCACTACCTGTGACTGAAGATTAGTGAATTGCTTGGTAAATATCGGGTTAGTTAATGAAAGTTTCTTGACAATTTTAGCTTATAGACTTCCATTACCAATTGCCTTTCTGGGTTAGTTTTAAAAGAGAGTAGTATTAAGATCTGTCATTGTCCAGGGGCTTTTCATCCCTACCAGCCTTCTCTGTACCAAGGGTACGGAGGGTACCTTGCAAGGGTCTATCTCCTGTCTAACAGCTTTTCTGTTCAGCACTCATTACAGTGTCTCTGTCTGCTTTTAGATGTCTCTTTCAGGAACAGGAACTTGAAAAACCTTGGTTATGCTGCAGACTAGTCTAGCATGCAATTCAATGTCCAAATACTCTTCTGAAAAGTCTTACACAGTGAGAGGCATGAAGCTAGAGTTCCTGGTCATCAAGCTCAACTTCTGCCATAAATAAAAAAAGATATTTAACTTGAAATGAAAGTTAAATACATTCCTTTTAAAAATAAGGAGTTTTAAATAAGTGTTTTCTAGTTCTCTGCATAGCATTATATTGTACTTTGCCCAAAGTCTAAGATCTGTCTGGATTGACTGCTCTCTGAGTAGTAGATTCTGGTTTTAACATGACGTTTATGTGTTTTCTTTACAAAACATAAAATCATCATATGAAATAATATTTAGTTTTATATTCATTTTAGTATCCTCCTCTTTCAATTATCTGAAGAATTGCTGTATCTTTCCAATAATTTCATTTTTGTCTGTTTCATGCTGTTCTTAATAATATAATACTTTCTTTTGTTTTTCTCAATGTTGTATGACAAGCTTTGTAAGACACATTCCATTTATTTTAAATGACAGAAAATGCATTGTTAAAGATACTTGCAAGTCACTTGTATGTCTGTCATTAACAATTCTAGCTTGTTTCTCTTTTTAGGAAAACCATTTCCTCCATCTCACTGCCTGTTAAGGTGAAATAATCAGGAAGTGACTATACACTTATGGTCCTGTTAAATTGATCCCAATTCATATGTGCTCATTTATTTTTAGCAATATTTTCTTAGAGTTTAAAGGAGAAAGACTATTTTGTCCAACTTCTTCAACAAGTACAATTTCTTTATAAATACTTAAAGTAATCAAAAGAGTCAAAGTCTGAATTGGAGTCTGTGATAATATCAGTGTAATTGAAATGAGCATAAAGACCTTGTTTTCGATTTCTTATCACTTGAATCAGGACTTAACACTGCTGATGTGTAGTACTGTACAAAGAACTGGAAACAGAAATTTTGCAACTAAAACTTCTACAGATTAAAAGAGACATGATATAGACACATGGTAACTGAAATATGAAATGCATAGCAGTAATTTCATTACAATTAGGTAACAAAGAACCATATACCGTTCTTCTGTTTTGCAGCTTCGAGTTTTCAAATTGGCAAAATCTTGGCCAACACTAAATATGTTGATTAAGATTATTGGCAACTCCGTGGGGGCTCTGGGGAATCTGACCCTGGTGCTGGCCATCATCGTGTTCATTTTTGCTGTGGTTGGGATGCAGCTGTTTGGGAAAAGCTACAAGGAATGTGTCTGCAAGATCTCCAGTGACTGTGAACTGCCTCGCTGGCACATGCATGACTTTTTCCACTCTTTCCTGATTGTATTCCGAGTGCTGTGTGGAGAATGGATAGAAACCATGTGGGACTGCATGGAGGTTGCTGGCCAAACCATGTGCCTTACAGTCTTCATGATGGTCATGGTGATTGGAAACCTAGTGGTATGTAATCAGTGGGGATTTTTTAAAACTCTTAGGACTATCTCCTGTTTTTCATGATTTGGAAATCTGAAATGAAGACTAGAGAAAGACTTCAGGAAATCATGTAGTTCACTTGCCCTTCCTGCACACCAGGTTCAAATATGCCTTGATTATCTATGAAATTTGTTTGTCTAGTTTTTCTTTTAATTCTCAGTAAGTTTATAACCTCTTTAGTAAGATCAGTGCTGAATTAGGCTTGCAGATAAGAGTGCCTTTAAAAAGCCCCATCTAATTTAAGTCACCTTTAGCCAAGTAGACTAAATTGTCTCAATGTTGATTAAAAACTGTTGGTCTTTATGACAACATTTATAATACTTAAAACTTTCAGTCATTTGTCTGGGAAGCAAAAAAAAAAAAAAAAAGCCTAACTCTCCAATTTTTTTCTCATAAGTGATGATTTCTAAATGTCTTTTCCCTTTTGCTACTGGCCTCTGAATTCCTCCCAAGCAACATTTTGAATAATGACACAAGTACTGAATTATGTGGGATAATGATCCTTTAATTTCTTACATTCAGTATTCCTTGTAGTATGTCCCCAAATAATACATGAAATTTCTGTACCAGCATTGGTTTCTTGATGCAGCCTCTATGCCCCTTTCTGCACTGCTTCCACCTCATCAGTTTTCACACCTTCTGTATATATACTTTTCATTTTTCTTAACAATCCTTTCCACAACAGTACTTCAGAATTAAACACCATATTGATTTTGAATCATTTCACCAATTTGCCATAAACCATGATTATGTTTAATTGTAGTTCTTTCTCCTTGTGTGCTGGCATCCTTTCTCTTTTTGGTATGATCCACAAATTTTATAAATATGCTTATCCACAGTCACCACTACCAAGTCTCATCAGACTAATGTGAGTCCTGTGGTATACCTTGTAAAATATTCTGCAAGTGTGAACAGGAAGAATTGGCAAATATAATTTTACCTGATTTTTAAATAAATTATTTTTAATCAGTTTTGTACATGGTCTGTAATAGCTGCATGCAATCCAAATATCTCTTGTATGTTTGTAAAATGTCATGCAAGAAAGTCTGAAATAGCTTCTTGAAATTGAGGTGAAATAGTTTCTTGAAACGGAGGTGTATCACATCTCTGGACTCTATCTCTTAGCTAGTGTTCCTGCCCAGAACTAAGATAGACTCATGTATACTTGCCATATACAAAGTTTTACTATATTCTGAATTAGAGATACTAGAGTTATGGTCTCCTGAACTGTAGAAAACTGGCTTTTGCCTACATTTCCCTGGCCTATGAACACTACAGTGCATGTAGCTTATGTAAATCACTACATTATGTTGTACTCTGGCTCGTTATGGTATTCTCCATTTCGAGGAGCAGATCTGCACTATTGCAGATTGTGGAGGAGACAGTCAAGGAAGGAACAGCTCAGATTTTAACCTGTATTAGTGAAGTTAAACCAGCTAGAAGTGCTTTTGGCAAGATAATAAAATGCCAGGGACAGGGGTTATGAACTGAAAAGAATAGCAGGAAGGTGCATAGAAATAAATTGTTATATGTGAAATAAAAATTATCTCATACTGAAAAACTCAAAATGACATTGCTTTTATGACTTAAAAGTAGGAGTGATTTTTCCTTATTTTCTTTTAGGTACTCAACCTATTTCTGGCCTTGCTGCTGAGCTCATTTAGCTCAGACAACCTTGCTGCTACAGACGATGATAATGAAATGAACAATCTCCAGATTGCTGTGGCAAGAATTCAGAAAGGCATAGATTATGTGAAGAGAAAAGTGCGTGAATTCATCCAAAAAGCCTTTGTTAGAAAACAGAAAGTTTTAGATGAAATCAAACCTCTTGAAGACCTAAATAATAAAAAAGACAGCTGTGTTTCCAACCATACTATAGTAGACATAGGTAAAAACCTTGCCTATCTCAAAGACGGGAATGGAACTACTAGTGGCATAGGCAGCAGTGTGGAAAAATATGTTGTTGATGAGAGTGATTACATGTCATTCATAAACAACCCAAGTCTCACTGTGACAGTGCCCATTGCTGTGGGAGAATCAGATTTTGAAAATTTAAACACAGAGGAGTTCAGCAGTGAATCAGATCTGGAAGAAAGCAAAGAGGTAAGCCTGTTTCTAATTCTAAAATACTCCAATGTTTTCCATTTTTTTTTTGCTGTGGTTACTAGTGTTGAATTCAAATCTTTCTTTAATTCCTTTACAACAGCATATACAAACTCATAATGTTATTTAAGGTAAACTGATGTAAGGTTGTGAGTTTTGAAAGATAGTGATATAATATTGCATTTACAGTAATAATCAAGATGTGTAAGAAAAGTTTCTAAATAATGATTTTTTAAAATATTTTTTATTTAGTTAAATCCTTAAAAAAACTGGTTTAATAGTCCTGGATACCAGAAGTCATACAGAGTGTATATGGCTGGTGCAAATTTCTCCATGCTTATTTCATTAGTGCAGTTTATTTTTTAATCTGCTTTTTTAACAGTTCATTCTGATATTTTTAACCCTTTTTATATAGTGAAGATGCATCCATATACATCATAGATAAGTACATTTGAATACTGGACTAACATCACTAAACAATGTCATATAAATCACTAATAACCCATCTGATGGTAGCAGAACCACTGAAGTGAAGTAATGGCATTATGGTTAAAAAGTTACAAAGCTTAATATCCCAGTATAAGATCCTTTCATTTGACTACTCACTGTTATTTTCAAAGCTTTAAGATATTTGAATCTGTTACCTGCTGTGACTAATAAAATGTGCCTCTTTCTGGCACAATGTGGTGCCAAGGGGATAGATCCAAGCTAGCACTGAGAGTTATAGTGGATGCCAAGGCATTATTATTGTGTGTGTGTTATTAACCCACTGCTTTGTCCTGCACAACTGAAAGTGGTGGAGGCACATCAGCTCAAGTGGAGTAAGTCTGTGCAATGCTTAGTACTGATGCTAGTTTTCAGCACTAGTATGGGTATTTTTGAAAAGTATTGCATGCTGTGGGGTAGACATAAACTAACATAAAGGCTTTCATTAGTGATTTTCTCTTACTTGAAGCTGAGGGTATAAATATGGGTAAGATTCCAGTAATTTTCCACCTGAGATCCTTTTTTGTACCGACTGCATTACACATTTTGTCGTATTTTTGAGTTTCTTATCACAAATGTCTTTATTGTTCTTATAAAAATATTTCCCTTTTTTTTTCAGATTGATTGTATTATTATTTATCTTACTCTTCAAAACCAGTACTTGGGTGTAGAACAAATCAGTTGTAGTTTAACCTTCAGTTGTTCTGTTCTTCACTGCACAAGAGCACTGTGTCAGTAGGAGAGGTGGAGAATGAGCTTTATACAAACTTCTGTGCTGGTGTTTTGCAGGGCTGAGTATGACAATGGTGCATCTCTTACTTCACTGTAGAAATGAATGATGTGACTGCTGACTGTTTTCATTAGACAAATCTTTCTTTTCTTCCCATGGAAGGACCCTCACTGTGTTATTCTACAATATGACAAAAATACTGACTTCCTATAGGAAAAGTTTTAAAGCAGATTGTCCCACATTTGAGGCATGAACTCCAACCATTAAGCTTCCACCATAAAAGAAAGGCTTTCTACTCCATCTACTATATTTAAAAGAAAACAGTGTCTTCATTGCATTCTTGGAGGCACTTAATGCTGTTGTGCTCAGGAACTGCAAACTGATCAGGTGATAACACAAAGAAATACATGTTATGTCAGTGATGAGCTACTGCCAAGCAGTTTTGACTGGCCAAGTCTGAAACTCTGCTGAACATATTTGGGGCCAAAATTTCTTACTAATGCAGATGCTGAAGGTGAAAAACTGAAGGGAATGTTTATCAGTTTCAGGGATTTTCAAGAGAGACACAGCAGTAAACAAAGATTGTAAGCATATTCTTATAAAATTGCCTAAATTTCAAGTAGATTTGAGTCACAGAAGTGTGACATAAAAGCATTAAAATCTTAATCCTAATTCCTACTCTTCACTGGATACTCTTAACCACCATGGGTTTTTGATATAATGGAGTGTTGGCTTTTTAGTTGGATGACCAACACTCTTGTAATGAAAATGATCCATAGGAAGAAGGCATTTTTTAAATTAAAAAATTGACAACAAATGGCTTTTTTACATGACTTCCTCCTTTTTGCCATGCCATGATATGCCTTGCATTTTTGGCCTCTCATGTTTTTCTATTTATATGACATGCTGTTGCCATGTTGATCTGCCAGTCACTTCATTGCTTACACCACAAATGAAAAGATCTAAGTCAGGAACTGCCATCAAACTGTGTTCAAGTAGCAGATTTGCAGATGAAAGGCAGCTGAGGCATCCAGGTGCTGTGAGGATACCGCACAAGATAGCCAGATGCTGATGAGAGTGTGTCTGTGTGCTTCTGCTTGCTTGTGTGTCTACAACCAAGTACATGTATTCACTGTTGTATAGGATAATAAGCTGAATTCCAACAAAATAATTATTATTTATTGGCAAGTTTTAATTAAGCATGTTAATGTTTGGTGAATTAATAAAACACATGTATCTTCCAGTATGATAAAAATGTTAACTAGATTATGCCTTTGTAGAAATAATACATATAATGTTGTACATGCTTAGTAGGTGTGAATTAATGAGAAATTGTCCAGAAAGTTGCTGAAACCTAAAATAAATTTCATTATAAAAACACTGTGTCCGTAAGAATTTCAGTGGGTGAATACAGGAAATAATACAGGAATAAGGAAATTAGAGAACAAATACTAAATAAAACTTTATCATGGAAGTAGGCCATTAATAATTGTGGGACCACTGTGCTGAGTGCATTGTCCTATAAGTAAAGGTCTGTGGATCTGAGCTGCAGTACTGCTGTTTAGTGTAGAAACTGTAAATATATTTTTTCCATTTTAGGTTCTTAAGCACTGTGAGGATGGTTCAAATGAAAAAAAAATAGTACATGTATGATTGTATAATAAGTAGTTAAAATAAGCATAATAGCGGGTAATAATTAATATATGTTAAGTGTAACTTAAAGGCAAATATCAACACCAAGATATACCAATGACAAAATATTTTTCAATGCTTTGAAAAAAATGGGATCTCCTAATGCTGTTGCAGACACATTAAAAATGTATATTTTACTTTAAGCAATATTCAGCGCAATAAAGCAGAGGTGCTGTGTCCTGAACTTCATTTCCTACCATTCTTACTTCTCACAGGAGTAGAACCAAGCTGGATCAGTCAAGCGGGCAGCTCTGGTGCCTTTTAGCGAGGCAGAGCATCGTGTCACCAGTTTTACACAGGTTACCTAAGCAAGTTATCCATCTCTCTATATCCTATCCAATCACCTTCTAGCGGATATTGACTGGCCTGCATGCTCTCAGCTATGATCCTGTCCCATTCATTGCAATAAGACATGCACAGCTGCTCCCTGCTGAGCCACGGGACTCGCATCACAGCATGGTCAGGCAAGAGCGGCAGCCCCAGGGTTTCTGTGGTTCCGATACTCTCCATAATATTTTAATAGTATTTTGCAGTGCATGCTATGTACCTTTTCCAATCTTAATGATATAGAATTCAGGTTTCTGTTTTTGAAAGGTTTTCTTTTGTTTTGAGGGAATATGTAGCACATATGCCACATTTCTCATCAGAAGCTTATATCTATATCTACATCTATAATGTCCATCTGTAAATTGTGTTGATAATGAAAAGCTGATAGCTGTTTTAGGAAACTTTCATACTATTGTATTTTAACTTAAAATGGAGGTAACCTGCAAACTCATCAGTGTCATGTTTTTATTTTTCACATTTTTTTAAGAAGTGCTTTTCTTTAGTACTTGCATAAGCATTTCGTTATTTTGGGGAATAATATGCAGTACTTGGAGCACCATTAAGCATGAAATTAATTTAATTTCTGCAGTCAAAGCATGTGACCATAATTTGGTGGAAAGAATTCATACAAAACTGTTATTTGGCTGGTTAAACATTCAGAGATAAGTTCTGCTCTTACTTACACTCACACTTAGGTGTAGAGGTGCAAAGAGAACATTGATGTGTTCACTGATGTGAACAAAAGATGTGGCCCAATTCAATCTTACTATAGCTCTTTAATTTGTGGTCAAAAAGTGATTACCTCCCCAAATATCTAAAATTGTTTGCCTTGAGAAACTTATTCTCATCTCATCAGTTATAAATAAAGTTCAGCCTTCAAGTAAATTAGCGACTGAATTTGGATTAAAATATCTGGAAGTTCCCCAGCTTCTGTGTGGTTTACATCTCTCCTATTAAACAATGCCATAATATTTACAACACCACAATTGCTACTTTCAGCTTTGTAAATCAGTGGAATTAAAATATACTTGCTCCAGAGCTTTTCCTCTTATATTTTGGAAAGGATAATTATTCTGATAAGATGTAAATTAATTTAAAAATATTAATTATTTAAAATCCTTTGCTACTCTGAAGAATTTAGGCTTTGTATTGTGAATTGGTCACATTGCATTGGCATATTGTGATTCACTGTGGGTGATATTAAGTTGTTAACGTTAGAGCTAACTCAAGTTTACTTAATTAATATTAGCAAACAGCAGTCCCTTACTGTGTTTCAGAAATACCCTTTCACTATTGCTTGTATGAATTAAAGAGCATTTTTAAGTAGGTTCTGGTGGGAGAACTTTTTCCCAGTGGAGCATATTTCCACTGCAACTTAAAATGCTTTTGCTTTCATACAACTTTTTTTGCAAATACTTATATTTAATAAAGTCTCATGAATAAGTAGATCAAAGGTATTATGAATATCAATAAAGTCCAGAGTGTACTATAATTTAGGGATGCTGGATTTTTGCAGTACTTGCAACCAAAAATCACCACAAAATTGTTTTGTTTTGATTTACAGTGTTCTGTTTGTTTGAACTCATAGAGTTATTCTGCCTAACTCTTTGAGCATTAGAAAGAGTGACATGCAGATTCCACTTAATTACACCAGTGGAATCATGATATCCACCACTTCAAAGATTTTATAGGTGATATAGCTGTACCAAAAAAGACTGGATAGTTTGGATATAATACTGCCATTTAAATCACAGAACATTTCATTTTCATACTGACATCCACACAGCACTGAGAAAATAAAACCAATTTCATTTCCATTATTTAGCATTTTCAGAAGTATTTGGGAGGAAAGGAAATTGAAAGCAAAATTAAAGTGGTGGTTTCTCTTGGTGCCCTCTTCCTGCTTATGTCTGTCCTGCTCTTTGCTCCTTCAGTACCTTAAATTATGATTTCAACAGCTATTAGTGGCACCCTGGCCAATCATGAAATTTCAGCCTTTGTTAAAAATGTTAAGCTAAGAGCTGTCCAGCTACTCTCAAATAATCATCTTTGGAACAAACAAAGAATTGTTAGAAGTTAAAAGTCGCCTGGCTGTAAGTGAAGCAGAATTGTATGAATCATGCAATGTTGTCAAGGTTCAGAAAGTAATTATGTCATAAACTTCCTGACCTAATCTTGGCTGCTGCTTTTTGCAATGCTCCTCTGATAGGCAAGCTGCTTTCCTATCTTGAAAGCTAAACTAAAATCTGTATCTCATACTGTTCTGTATTGCTGACTAAAGCATGACTGGCAAGGCTGTTGGTACATGTGATGTAAAAGATATTTAAATCTCTATGATAATCAGTACACTGCTGCTTTAAAAACATGTAACTACTTTTGTCCCCTTACTGTTTTCTTCGAAAAGGAGGTGGAGTATGTGCATTCTAAAGTTTTGAAAAACGGATTTCTCTGAGAATTATTTTTATAGCATACTATTCAGAAAATTTCTGTCTTCATAATTCTCAAAGAGTGTCTAATGCTTGATCCTGATAAATCTCTTATAATCTGCATGACTGAATCCTTTTGAAATTTAGAATCACGGTATAACAAAAAGCTTACAATGGACTTACTATTACATCAAAGCTAATGCTTGGGTTTGATTAATATCTTGTTTCTATAGGTTCATTTTTTTAAAAAAAGCCTATATATATGTTAAGTAAATAGCCTAAATCTAGTTTTCATAATGCTGGTAAGCAGGGAGCAATTTACCAGGTGCAAAGGTAGCTTTCAGATATGTTTGGGTAAAGAACTGGGATATATGCTACATACTTAACATATCAGGGCTGCAGTTAGGGGTGGTCTAGCTGGCCAGCTGGATTCCATATGTGTGAACACTGGCAAGTCACAGTAAGTGCTAGAAAAACTCTTCCTATGTATTAAGGCATGGACAAATATAATAGCAATAACATGGTCCATTCCCAGGTCACGTTGTGTTGAATTTATAGAAATCAGTACAAAGTCCCTGGCTCAGTCGCTTTATACCAGAGCATAACTTTGCTGTGGAAATATGTAAATGCTATTGAAAAGTTTTCCTAGCATACTGAACTTAGTTGAGTCCATGAAATCTTGAGATGATGTTTCATGAAATCTTCCTAGCTGTTTCTAATGCATACTAAATTTTATAAAATTTGTACATAATGCCATACAATAAATTCAATGTTAAAAATAACAAAGAAGAATTTAAATAGAAATTATACTGTTAAGATTTTCTAATTTTTTGTTCTTTCCCAAATGTTGCTGAATTCTTTCAGACCGAATTTATTAAATAATTTTTATAATATTCTTCTTTAAATATTGATCTGGTTGGGGCCAAATTCAGGTATAACAGAGCAGCATGCTAAGGAAATATTCTGGTATATCAACAGAAGAGTAACTGAGTTCTCACTGGGATAAGGCATTTAATTGTTGCATTTCAAGTATCAGCTGCTGTTGATTCAATTTAGGGTTTTTCTGTTCAATTTAACCCCTGTGATTATTGTTACAGCTCTGTAAATGAAGCATATGAGATTTTTAATGAGAAGAGACTTAAAAGATACATCTCACCTTACATAGTGCCCCACATAAATGAAGTTGTCTTTTTGATGTTCTTGATAATTGACAGTTCTATTGATAATTTTTTTGCCTTTCTGTCTGATATTTGTGATCTCTCCTTATAGTGGCTATTACTAATCTTCCATGTTGTGTTAACTGTTAGTCTTAAGCAATTTCAGTGATAGGAATTCATTACCCTTTTGTGCTTATTAAACTAACTGCATAATATCTGAGTCACTGAACTCTTCATTTTCCTGTAAAAGAATGGACAGTAGGTCTTTCAAACTTACGGTTCAGCCAGTTCATAATTTTTGTTTGCTCTGCTACTACTACAGCATTCTGCTAGAAATGCTCTCCAGATTGGAATGATGCAAGCAACATTTTCAGAAAGGACTATGTAATAAAAACAGTCACTTCTCAGTTTAAAAGTTATTTACTGTATTGTATTAATAAGGTCATTTTTAACATCATATGTATATTTTTTTTAATGTACCTTGCATTTATGGTATTTCTGGCCTTTCCTCAAACTGATGATTGACTTCCACTGATATTTACATGCTGTGGTCCTTACTTGAGGACTACAGTATTTATCCCATGCTTTCCAGTTTCTCCATTTTAGAGGCAGTATTCCACAATGACCAAACTGCCATGCATTATCTATAATTGAAACATATTGTAATGTGAAATTTGTCAGTAATAATCTGCAGAAAAATGTGCATCCATCTCTTTGTATGTTGGATCTGACCTCAACAGATGCTAAAACTCATGCAGAAATATGAGACATGAATGTCTTAGCCGGGATTTTCAAAAAAAGCATAGCTAAAATGGGTGTGTAGATACCACTGGAACTAGATGCATAATACACCCTCCAATAGATGTTTCCATCTGTCCGGCCTTCCTCTGAAATGTGCTCTACAGTGAATCATGGTACACAAAAATCAAAGTTAAGCTTATGTCAGAATCACAACACAATATACTGTCAGTGTGATTCAATAGAATCAGAATGGGGGAGAAAGGAATGAATCTTTTGTTTGTTTGTTTGTTTGAAGAACATACTGAATATTTGTTGCCATGTAAAATTCCATTAATGTCTCAAGTTACTTTGTGTATCCACAGACTAATATGGTTTACATTTATTTTACAAAAAACTGTATAGAATTTGAAACTACTCAGAAATGTTTTAAAGGAATAATGCCTCTAATTTCAGATTTAAGTGTCAGCAAAAATATATACCTTTAATGTTATCATAGAACATCTCTGTCTAATATTAATTCCCTATAGACTCTATTCTAAATCTGCTTACATCATTCCCTTTATAAGATTAGCTACTTATCAATGCAGCCATTTTACTGATGTTATACTCCATATAGTGATAACATTAGAAGAGTCATAGAATGCTGTAATCAAACTACTTTTACTTATTATAGTACTCATATTTGTCTGTTGCCAACATCGTATGATGGTGGGAAAGAATAATTTTTAAGGTTTGGATTATAATATTGCTATGATTTATTGGTGCAATATTATTTTATTACAGTATCATTTCAAAAGCTTTTTTTTTCACTTTAGTAATTCAAAATATTTTTTTTCCATTTTATAGTAATTGGACATCTATGTGTACTGTAACAAAGTAATAAGTAGTTTCAAAATGCACAATGAATTCAGAAAATGCATTGGCAAATGAGTATGCAAAATATCAGCTACTGCTCCTAAAGTAATGTGCTGCTCTTTTGGAAATAAAGATAATTAAATTATCCTATAAAACTCATAACATGTGTTTTCATGTCAATAATGGAAAAATTATATTAAAACTTTTTAGATTTAGCTTTTTAAAGACTTGCTAGAATAATATTTACTTTAGACATGAAAATACATCTGTGCAGCTTGCTGTTGGTTTGGTCATGATGTTGGAAATTTATTTGTATTAACACATGCTATCTGAAGTGTAACCTAAAATGAGCCACATGATTGGAATAAATAAACAATACAAAATGTGGAAAGCAACCATTCTTAGCTTACTGAAATTTCACTTCAAAATTCTCATGTGTGGCTCAGAATAATTCTCTAGTAATTTCAGCAATTCCTTGTATGAAAATATCAAAATATTTTCAATAGGGAAAATGCATGTTATGTAGTTTCTAATCTTGTGACCTCACCTGTAGTAGAGCAATTTGGCATTATAGATTGCAGCTAAGAAGTTGTTTTAGTATCACAGCACTTAATACATTCAAAGTATTTTGATATACATTTCCAACATTAATATCTCTTCAAAATAACAAAACTGGAAAAAATAATTATGTGGGGTTTTGTTCACAGAAATTGAATGCATCCAGTTCATCGGAAGGCAGCACAGTTGATATTGGACTACCTCCAGAAGGTGAACAGCCAGAAGCAGAACCTGAAGAAGTTCTAGAGCCAGAAGCTTGTTTTACAGAAGGTAGGCAAAGCAAAATAATGGCAAGATAAATAGACCTAATTGTGTCGACTTCAGCGGGATTCTCTTTTTATTCAAAATCAAAAGAAGTTTAGTGATTAGAGTTGTAATATCTGTTTGTATCAGTAATTTTTTCAGAGTTGCTGCCACAGATTTACTGTTCTCTTGTGTTCTCTCTCTCTCTCTCTGGGAGATATTGTGAAAGATACAGACCTTTAAATTCAAATACTAAACAAAAATGCTCAAAGAGGAATTATAAGGATCTAATGCAGTAGCACTGAAATAATTCAAATGATTGCCATTCATTGTGATTCCTAATAAGTATTTACTTTATTCTGACATCTCAAAATTTATTGTCACATTTAGGGTGTGTACGGAGATTCAAATGCTGTCAAGTCAGTGTAGAAGAAGGAAAGGGGAAAATCTGGTGGAATCTTAGGAAAACCTGCTATAAGATTGTTGAACACAACTGGTTTGAGACCTTCATAGTCTTCATGATTCTTCTCAGCAGCGGTGCTCTGGTAAATTAAGTGTGGAACTATTGTGACTATTGTGATTTTAAACAGCAAGCATTTAAAATTACAGTTAATCACATAGCTACAGGTAACCAACTAGAATTTGATACCCAATTAATGAATGTTCTAATATAAACATATATCTGCACTTATTTGTCATATATTGTAGGACATGTAAGAATTTGCTTGTGTCTGTGAAACAAATTTTTTGGCAACTTATCAGTAGCAACTTGAATTGTCAAGCTGAGGAGGAAGGTGCCAGCACAAGTCCATCAGATATTTTACAGATTGGTGTTAAATCAGGTGCACTGAGTAGGTATTGAAGTAATTGATTTCTCATGGCAGGGGCAGAATATAATATTCTTGCTACCCTTGGCTCAATGCGCAGTGATTCACTGTCAGTGTACACATTTTCTTTCGACAAGACAGTTCTCTCTATTTAGGATTGCTTTGTGGATTAGTGTGCATTGTTTGGTTTCAATTATTCCTCAAAAATACTGTATCACAGAGTAATTTTTAAATTCCTTATATAATTTTAATATAAATTTTTAACTCCCACAAAGGAAATCCTTATGTCAATAGGCCCTTGCTATCTGTAGTGAATTGATCCTGGCTGGAGGCCAGGTACCCACCAAAGGTGCTCTGTAACTCCAGACGTGGACAGGGGATAGAAAATAGAATGAAGGGTTTATGGGTTGAGATAAGGGCCGGGAGAGATCAGCCACCAAGTACTGTGACAGGCAAAACAGACTCAGGCTAGGGCTATTAACTGAATTTATTGTTAACAAAATCAGAGCAGGATAATGAGAAATAAAATAAAGCTTAAAAACACCTTCACTCCATCTCTGTGGGTGTTCAGTGATTACACATTGCAACACATCTCTCCCTCCTTCCCAGCTCTACATCCTCCGCCAGCAGTGCAGGTAGACAGGGAATGTGTGTTATGATCAGTTCATCACACATTGTTTCTGCCACTGCTCAGGGAGAGGAGTCCTTCCCCTGCTCCAGCATGGGGTCCCTTCCACAGGAGACAGTTCTCTATGAACTCCTCTGATGTGAGTCCATCCCACAGGCAACCATTCTCCACACACTGCTGCAATGTGGGTCCCTATTCCATGGGGTGCAGGCCTTCAGGCACAGCCTGATCCAGTCCTCCTGGTCCTACAAGTCCCACTGGGACACCTGCTCCAGCATGGGCTCATCTCTTCCTGGGTCTGCAGGTCCCTGTGAGGAGCCTGCTCCAGCATGGGTTTCCCGCAAATTCACAGCCTGCATACCCCTGCTCCGGTGTGGGGCTCTTCTGGGAGCTGCAGATGGATCTCTGCATCCCTGTGGATCTCCATGGGCTGCAGGGGCAGAGCTGCTTCACCATAGTCTTCACCACAGGCTGCAGGGGAATCTCAGCTCCAGTGCCTGGAGCACCTCCTGCCTCTCCTTCTCCACCGACCTTGGTATCTGCAGAGCTGTTCCTCTCACATATTCTCACTCCACTCCTCTCTGCCTGCAATGCTGCCTGTGCAATAATTTTTTTTTCCTTCTTAAATATATTGTCACAGAGGTGTTATTATCATTCCTGACAGGCTTGGCCTTGGCCAGCGGTGGGTCTGTCCTGGAGCCATCTGGCATTGGCTCTGTTGGACATGGAGGAAGCTTCTAGGAGCTTCCCACAGAAGACACCCCCTCTACCTCCCACCACTACCAAAACCTGGCCACACAAACATTATCCATGGAAACAAAATGAAGTTTCAAGATTGGTCTTATAGTAAGTTTTGTGTATCACTGTTCAGCTCAGCTGGAAGATGAATATTGTTTGGACCCATCTTTATGAAAAGTATTAAGTGAAAGCCAAAGTTATACTTGAGGGAAAGATACATGCCTTATCATCATGTATATTTTTTCAATTCAATTTTTTTCCTGGCCATTCCTATATGACACTGTAAATTGTGATGACATTTAATTGTATGTTCAAAAATCTTTTTCACAGGCATTTGAAGATATCTACATAGAGCAACGTAAAACTATCAAGACCATGCTGGAATATGCTGACAAAGTTTTCACCTATATCTTCATTCTGGAAATGCTTTTAAAATGGGTTGCTTATGGCTTTCAAACTTATTTCACTAATGCATGGTGCTGGCTGGACTTCCTGATTGTTGATGTATGTATTCTTTTTCATGTTCTGTACCACAGGCTTTAAAAATCAGAATATTAATTTTTCAGGATATGATTTCTGTTCTATTCAACAAAAACTCTATTTTAACTGTGATGGTATGATTTATTGTTCTGTTCAGAATGGAAAAAATATTTTGATATATTTATTCCTCTAGAGGTGTTTTGTTGAAATTCTCTACTTTTATGAAGTTGTCATTTTTTCTTGAAATGATGCTTTTTACTGTCTTTTTTTGGTGGTAGAGAAAAGATGCTGTTCATCCTCATCAGTTTTTTTGTATATGGAAGCAATTTCTCAAACGGTTTCTAATATTCTAATCAATTACTTTAAGTGTCCTGTCACTTACTCTGTGCAATAGGAAAGGAAAATACTGCTAGGAATTGTCAGTTCCATTGTACTATTCGGTACCCTTGCACTTTTCACTGTATCATGGGGGTGACCTCAAAAAGACACTTCAAAGAATCATAGATGAGCCCCATTATAATGGGTTCCCAGATGATTTTCCAAAGGCTGCACTACCAAGGAGCAGATACACATTGTCTGGAGGAGACCTTCAGTGAGTAGTGAGAAGTGCATTGTAATTTCAAGTCTACATGCTCAACAATGTATGTAAAGTACTGGGTAGCATAAATGGAAGTCTACAGGTCTTTGACCATATAGCAGATATTCATTTCCCTTCCATCCCCAATAGCCTGACTTACTTCTGCTTGTGTTAATAGGCATCTCTCAGTTCCACAGATGTAATTCCCATGGAATGCAAGTTAAGAATATGTCTTAAAACACCTATTTGCACAATACAAAAAGCACCAGAATTCTATAAAGTTGCTAAATATCTCCCTAAAACTACAGTGACAGGTCATGAGGTCTTTATTACACAGAGGTTGGAAAACACTGTACCTTGTAAATCCAGACCACCATTGCAAATCCTATGATAAGACATGACTATATACTTATATAATATTTTATGATTGAGCCTGTACCTTTGTAGAACATGTATTGGCTCAATCATCCGATGTTTAAATTGCCATGATCAGCAGATCTTGTACTTATCAAAAAATATTTAATTCTTATTTGATAATTTGTGGTTTAGTCACTTCTGTGACCCTTATAAATAGCTTTATTGGTTTTCCATATTAACCTTACCTTGGTGCAATTTTTTAGAATTAAAAAAACATATCTGAAGCATTCTTTTTAATCTTTAGTCAGGGGATTGAAATTTAAAAAACAACAACAACAACAAAAACCAAAACAAAACAAACCCAAAACAAAACAAAAAAAAAACCCAAAAAGAACAATTTGGAGATGAAGGAATTGAGAGAACAGGAAGGATGGAAGGGAAAGGCATTAAATGGTTGGAAGTAGAAGATGATTTGTTTTATTTTTGATTTATTAGGGCCACTCCTTCCCAATGGCTATTAGAAATACATTTCCAAGGATTACTGATGAAAGATAATTGTATTATTTATTTTACAGCTATTCTAGTTTATTTACCCATCTGCCTGCAGACCAGACCAGCGTTATGCAAGCCAGAATTGATGGAGTGGTTAAAGGAGTCACAGGGAATGTAATGAAGTGTGGAAATGCCTAACAGTGAAGCTTCTGCCATTGTCTAACAAACAGTTGGTTCTCAGTCTTGATTAGTCTGGTTAAATCTGAACAGCACTGGTAGTTATGGCTGTTGAATAAGATTTTTCTGGACTCTAGAAAGTTACTTTTGATCAAAAGCAAGGTCTGGATGTGGTTTTTGAGAGCTTTTACATTCTCATCAAGTTCTGAAGATACCGTGGGAAGTCCTGACCTAAATTGTCCATTCCAATTCACCCAGCTTTTGGGTGTTTTGTTTTTGCATGTGACTTCATTTTTCTTTAAATCACACCAAATGTTGACAGTTTAATGTGAATATAGAAGGCACTTTTATACCCTTCTACCAACATGATTTCATCAACAGGTACCTAGAATATATTTTTATTCTACTTTGTCTGACATAAAGATTTTTCTGCATTATAGAGGGTTTCCTGGAGAAAGAGGTCCAGCCTTGAATCTTCTTGAGTTCAGGGCACACATCATTCCCACCATGTGTATGGGAAGGGTATAAAGATGGATGAGCAATATTGCCTTTCTGTTTTTGTGTAGGTCTCTTTGGTTAGCTTAACAGCTAATGCCTTGGGCTACTCAGAACTTGGTGCGATTAAATCCCTTAGGACACTAAGAGCTTTGAGACCTCTAAGAGCCTTGTCGCGATTTGAAGGGATGAGGGTAAGACAACGTGAAAGAACCTGAAATAATGCATGCATCCACGGAAACAATGCATGCAGAATAATCAACGACCAATCCATGCAGAGATGCTACACTGCCATCCTATATATTTCACATTTATCACTAACATATAAGCAAAAGGCTTCACTGCTTATATGAATTCATGTGTTATTGCAATATTGTTACACTTAATGAGGGTCTTTGGCCTTCCACCATTTTTCATATTTTCATGAAGGGCCCAAGGATTTATCAACTGCATGGATCTATGCAATATTAGTGAATTTATCCTATACAAACACATCCTGCTATATTCAGGAGAGTTTAAAAAAAACCCCAAAACTTCCTCTTAAAAGAGTGTGCACATACATCCATGTATGCATGCACATGTGTATATTGTACCAGTTTAGACTATCATACATAGTCTCTATCCTTGTATACAAATATTGGGAATGTCTTCTAGAACTCAAAGTTTTGTAATTAATTTGTAGGTTTATAAGTAAATCAGCACTATTAAAATACCTTCTCGCTTTCATATTAGAACCATTGCATTCTATTTAAGAAAACTTTTCTAGCATATCAGCGATCGAGCTGGTATTATGATCTCTGCTTGCCTACTGCTTTCCACATTGATTGTAAAATGTTGATTATAATCTACAGAGCACTAAGCAGCCTGAAAACATATTAGACTTTTGCTGGTATATTTGAGAAGTTACTGTCCTCAGCTGTTTGTTATCACTGTATCAGTTACCACAGCTGAGACCCTCAGCTGCCCAGCAGGGCACATTCAGTCTGTCTCAGTGCAAAGTCAAAGTGGCTTGTTTAAATCACTTTTTTAGTGCACTGAAATGGACAAAGACCTGTACTTAGTAGATATACTCTGCTATGACTGGAAAGCTCTAGAAATGTTTCTCTCAGAGGTAGTAGTGAACAACCAGATATGGTAGATATTTCTAGCTCCAGCCACAGGAGGATGTCTGGCTTACACCTTCAGGGTCCATCTGTCTCTCCTGGACATACTGCCATAGTGGGCATCAGCAGATGCACCTGAACCGGAACCCTACTCCCATAATTAAAAGGGAACCTTGTGTGAGCTCCCTCCTGCAATCACTATTCTTTGGCACCCCAGGTGATAAGCTGATTAGCTAATTTGTAAGTCAACTACAAATTGGTAAGCTTCTGAAGAAAATGTCATGCCTCTGTGTGTGGAAAGTAAGAGAAGACTTCAACCAAAAAAGGGAATGGGCTTTGATTAAATGTTATAGATTCAAACAGGAAATAGCATTTCTTTGCCTCCAAAAATTTTCTGGACCTTTACTAAAGCAAATTTGAAAATTTGGGATGTTTATATCAGAGGTAAGGCCTGTCTAAAGCATCAGTATTATCTCACTGAAACCACATTTACTGTTGGGGTTTTTTTATGACAATGATTAGCCAAAAAAAAACCCCCAAAAACTAACCAAAAAACACCCCCAAATATTTCAAATCTTATATAAAATTTCTTAAGTGGCAATTTATTGTTGCAAGGAAAAAAACTAATAACCTTGTCATGAATGTTTATGGGTAATTGTCAATCCCATGACTTCCATGTTGGTGTAAAGTTCACCTACAGATTTGATCATGATCTGCCAATTGTATCTCTTTGTACAATACCCCACTGAAGAGAAGATTTATAAGTTTAGCAAAAAATACAATAAAAAGTAGTAGATTAAGTTAGATTTATTAAAGCTAGAAATTTAGCCTATAATTTCATTAGTTAGGCAATTAACCATTGAAATATTCCAATGGATGTAATGAATTTGCCTCATTTAAAGTAATTAATTCCAAGTCTAGTATCTTTAAAGATACAGTTGCTCGAGTTGATGAAGAGATTAGTATGAGAACATTTTAAGGTCTGATACATGAAAATTCAAGATGTGTGCTCATAACACAGTCATTCTGTTGGTGTTGATCATGTATGAACAGAAAATATGACAATAGAGTACAATGCATATATTTGCATAGATGCTTAAATTTACTTCCATTGAACATTATACTTCCCGTATAAAAGCAGGAAGTTCTGTTCAATACATACAAAATTTTTAACTCACTGTACTATTCTCTAGAATTTGGACTTGTGCCCACTCAAACTAGTAATTCATCGAAAAAAATTGCCCCTGTGAAAAACATTATTTTTTTATCCCCGCATCTTCCCACCACTGTTATTGCTAGGGAAGTTATACTTTAATTTGCACTTGGTACTTCATTAAAATAGCCTGTGGGAATATAATTAATCAGTCCAAGCTCTGTCCCAAGCAGTATCACTCACTGCTATATGGTGCTAGGCACGAATATGTTTTTCTTTCAACTAGAAAATGAGGGGTTTAATGTCTTTCTTATGCATCCCCTGCTTTCATCTGCTGTCAGGCCTAGCTCCCTTTTCTCACATCCTTACTACCAGCGGAAGCTGGAAGGTGTCGGGATCAGTGTTTCCAGGGATGCTCAACCATATGGTTTAAGTGTCTTCAAATGATTCGTTATCACAAGCTGGTTCTCTATGGCTTCAGGACTCAGATTAATACCAGAGAAAGTAGGTCAGCTGTAGAAATCCAGCAATTAAAGAAAGAACATGACTGGACCTGCAGCTGCAGCAGAAAGAGGAACAAAATACTTGGGTGTACTGAGACTAAAAGCTCGAGGACAAATATTTTCACTTCAATAACTATCCCTTTATATCTCAAGATTTGTTCCTGATGGATGATATTGTTACATTTAAAAAATCTACTTATATTTTTGAGTAGAAAAATTGAGATAACTCTCAAATTAAAAACAAACAAACAAAAAACCAAACCAAAAACTATAGGAAAAAAATATATTTGATAAATATTCCCAAATTGGGAAAAAATATCTTGCCATTTATTATTCCAGTCAAATTGCTGTAAAAATAAGTCCATGATTTTTCAATTTAAACTAATTCAGCATTGTTATTAGACTGTTCATTTGCTTAGGTCAAACAATGTCTTATGGCCTTCCACAGTTGTGTGGTTCACAGTGCTGAGTCCAAGCTTGTCAACTTAAGATGCAGTTGAAATAGTCAGAAGAGATTTATCCATCAGAGAATCCTCTCTATCCAGCTGCTGACTTCTAAAATTCTATATTACTTTTGCTTATTAATTTATAACAGATACTGCTAAGGAAGTTTTCAGTGTGATTATGAAAATATTCTGTTTTGTTTTAAATTTCCTCACTAGAAATAACCACTTATTGAAATACTTGATTTACAATATGTGGAAAAAATGGTACAAACAAACAAACAAAAAAAAGGAAGATTTGGACTTCATGCACTGTTCTGTGCTTTTGCAGAGTCGTGGAGTAATTTACATTGAAAGAAACTTCATTTGATCCAGTTCCTAAATTTAAATATAACAACAATTTCACTATAGGCTCTCAAATGTTGTCCAAAGTATGTATGACCCAAAAGAAGTAGTGTTTTGACAGGAATGGGGTCCTGAAAATAAACCAGAAATTTCTCCTTTCCTTCAGCCCAATTCTACTTTATAGTACACATGATGGTGGTTTATCACCTATCTGATATTCAAAAGGTTTATTTTCTGTCCTGTAAAAGGGCAAGGAATGAAAGCCCATCTACCTGGATGACTAATTTTATAATTCATTGATTCTATGGATGGTATTAGTTGAAGATCTAACTGTAATGCCAAAATACTTCATAGACCTTCCCTACATATTTGTATTTCAAACAGAAACAATAAGTTTATTATGCTAGAGGATCTACCCTAATACTTACATAATAGAAACTAAATTAATTATAAAAAAGCCCATCAAAGTAATAGCTAGTGTTTTGCATTATTAAGAAAAAAAAAAAAAACCACAACAAAGAAAGCAAACTTCATTAAGTTTTAAGGATCTGATTCAGTCGTTTTAGCAAAGTTGGCGGCAGTGCTCTAAATTTAACAAATTTTATATTCTTAGAGTTATTTACAGAGAGGTTTAAAATAGGAAATAACTAATTTATGTCATTGATTCCATCATTAAATTAATAATTCTCATTCATAATGGACCTACTTTCTCCCAAATTTTACTTTCCTTAGTGTTTTATTTTCATTCTGGCATGTTTTTAACCATTGCTCATCATCACACAGTAACTCATTTTCACATTTTTATTTCCTGAAGCCTGATTTTTCCCAAAATTCAGTTGGGAATTAAATCAAGTCTCTTTTTCAAGTTTTATCTGCCAGTTGCCTGAACACTAACAGCTCTGGTGTGTTCAGATACTCAGTGGCTTTCTTGATTTGAACATTTTTACTTTTCTGATTCTAAATGTTAACATCCAAAGGAACATGCTTTCATCAGTGGGTTTTATTTTTAAAAAGACTCAAAGTTCATTTCAATTAGAAATTTTCTCAGTAATAGATTTGAACTTACTTGGATTTGTTTATCTGGTAAACATGTAATATTAAAAATTTGGTTTGTTTGATTCAATCAATGATTATAATTATTATGGTTTTGCAGACAACATTAAGTAAATATTCTAAAAAGCACTGATAAATACTTCTTTTTTCCTATTTTGTTTTAACTTGTTCTTATTTTAGCCATTATTTAAAGCTAGCATTTGCTACTATTCGTATTTTTTCCTTCTAATTAAATTTGGCATTTTATCTTTTCTCTATACTGCCTTTTTACTTGTTACTCTCAACAACTGAAGTATAACAGAGATATTAGAATTATACATGCTATTGCATGTTACATTTGAGAGAGGCTGATGAAGCATTAGTAAGATCCTGGTGCCTGTGTTCTTACAGTGTCTCTCTTCTGTTTCATTTGTACTCCAGGTTGTGGTGAATGCCCTGTTAGGAGCAATTCCATCTATTATGAACGTGCTTCTTGTTTGCCTTATATTCTGGCTGATATTTAGTATCATGGGAGTAAACTTATTTGCTGGAAAGTTTTACTACTGTGTTAACACTACAACCGATGAGAGATTTGATATCAGCCAAATTAACAACTTTAGTCAATGTGAGGAGCTCATACAAAACAATGAAACTGCCCGCTGGAAGAATGTGAAGGTTAACTTTGACAACGTAGGCCTTGGTTACCTTTCTCTGCTCCAAGTGGTAGGTCACCAGTCCTAAATTTCTATTTCTATTTCTATATCTCTTTTGTTTACTTGTAACAGTAAAAAGTTGTGGGGGTTTTGTGTTGTTTTTTTTTTTTTAATTTAGAAATTTTGTCTCTCAATTCTTAGTTTGAATTATGAAGTGTGGGATTAATCCAGACTCTACAGAAATAACACAAAGCCTAGAGGATATATTGACTATGAGAAAAAATACGTAATTCAAACCTAATACACCTTAGCTGCATTGAATCTGTATCAAGTAAACTTCTAATGCTAATGCACAGAAAAAATAACTTTTACGTCAGATATTATTCATAATAGACAAAAGTTCTTAATAGATGCTGTGTTCTCTATAGTCAGATATTAGAACTGGCTTGCAATTCTTGTACATGAATAAAACATACAATAGAAGGCAAGAGTCAGCTATTAGGATTGCACTCTGCTGGTTTTTATGATGAGTGCTAAAGACACTTAGTCTTCAGCTCCTAAAAAATGCTTCTGACAAGCCATTTTCCAGGAAAAGTTTGACCTAAACACCTGTATTCTTTTTATAGGCTACATTTAAGGGATGGATGGATATCATGTATGCAGCTGTGGATTCTCGTAATGTAAGTATAGTCCCTTGACTCCATTTGTTTTGATTGTATGAGCTCCAAGATTTAAAAATGTAATTTTAACATCTTTCAGAAATTACAGTAAATATGAAAGAACAAAGAGTTACTATAATTTTGTAGTTAAAGAAAATGGAAACCATGGGAAAAATACAACAAATGAGGAAAGCAGAGGAGCAGTCCAAACGGATTACATGTTCTCTATGGTACACTTGAATCACAATTCCTCAATCCTACAACACATTTACCTATTGCCTTAAAATACCTTTTACTCCTCTCATTATGCGTTGAGCCATTCTTTATATTTGGAAACAGACATCAATACAGAGAGGGTTTTTTTTTTATAATACTGATCTTATTTATAGTTAAGACTTTCATTGTGCTCTGCAAGCTGCCTGACTTCTTTCTTTAGGGCACAGTGTTTATTTTCAATTAGACCTCTACATTTTCTTACCCTTTGGCCTGCAACTTCTTCCTTTGGTGCAAGTTTTCCTCTAGTTCTAAGTAGACAATTGAATAAACTATGTACAGGCCAGTTACATTTTTTAAATGAAATATCAGGTTTGATAGGAAAGTCCTTTTTCAAGAATGCAACTAATTGTAGATTGAAGATCTCTGGAATATATGTCAGGATTTGACTATAAGAACCAAAGGTCACAATGATAGTGCCCTAGATTCTATCCAGCAGATATTTTGTGTTTACAGTTAAACGAATACATGCCTTTTTTGCAGGTTTTGGATCAGCCGAAGTATGAAGATAACCTGTACATGTACCTTTACTTTGTCATCTTTATCATCTTTGGATCATTTTTTACCTTGAACCTTTTTATTGGTGTAATCATAGACAATTTCAACCAGCAGAAAAAGAAGATAAGTACTTCATTGTTATTCTGAAAAGAACATAAAAAATCTTATTTTTTGTCCACTGATGACAACTTTATTCATAAATTTTTTAAATGAAAAATTTAATAGTAAATACACTAAATTATTAAGGCTTATGGTTTGGCTTGATGAGGGTTTGATGGACAGGTGACAATCTATGACTCTCCATGGTTGGTGAAATACTCATTGACACCTTTGTAAAGATATGGATTTGAGACTGAAGCCTTAATTGACTCATAAAAAGGCTACATTGAAATAGCTAAATGTAGCTATAAAAACCCTGCTATACTACTTTCATGTCACAGAAGGTAGTATACTCATCAGTATAGATCTCTGAACTTTGATAATAAACATTGTATTATCTTTATTTGTACCCTCTTTAGTCTTTGTGTTTTGTCAATACTGCCTGAAAAGGTATCAGTGTTCCAGCTACCGAACTCAACACTTTCTGTAGCTCAATATTTATTATAAAAATCATAAAAGAGAATTTTATTTCTGTCCTAAATTTTCCCACAGATGAGAATGTGAACAAGAGTGACCGTTAGTATTATTTCTAAGTAATCAATAAAGATACATGATTGTAACCAGTTTTTATCTCTTGGGTTTACTTTGGAGGTCAAGATATTTTTATGACAGAAGAACAGAAGAAATACTACAATGCAATGAAAAAATTGGGTTCAAAGAAACCACAAAAGCCTATACCTCGACCAGCAGTAAGAATAAAAATATTTTCTGTTATTTTTACATTGATTTAAAATTTGGATTTTTTCTATTATGCCTTAGGCTGAAATCAGTTGTAAGCTAAAAACATACATGATATAAGAAAAGCTTTATTAATCTGAAATACCTTTTTTTTCTTCTTTCTTCTGCTACAACAGAACAAATTCCAAGGCATGGTCTTTGATTTTGTAACAAAACAAGCATTTGATATCAGTATCATGATACTTATCTGCCTTAACATGGTCACCATGATGGTAGAAACAGATGATCAGAGTGAAGACATGGAAAATATTTTATATTGGATTAACCTGGTGTTTATCGTACTTTTCACTGGAGAATTTGTCTTGAAATTGATTTCACTTCGTCATTACTACTTTACTATAGGTTGGAATATTTTTGATTTTGTGGTTGTGATTCTCTCCATAGTAGGTAAGAGCAACTCATTTTTATGAAATGTCTAATTCTGTGAAAATTGAAATATTTTTAGCATGTAAAATCTCTGTATATTTTGGTTCAACTTTGTCACTAGAAAGTCTTATCCATAAGATAACTGAAAAGTATGGAAAGAATTTTTTCAGCAAGAGATTTCACAAACTCCTATTTTTTTAATGGTTGACATTATATCTTTATTCTAAAATCATCAGAGATTCCTACACACACCTGAAAGGCAATTTTGATATAAACTTACAGTGACAGTTGCAGGTGAAAGAGTCCAGCCACCTAAAATCCAAGAGCAAACTCTGTGTGGGACTCCTATGAGGGCAGGATGCATGCACTCCTGAAAGCAGAGTAAAATGCTTTGCTAACTTCAGTTTTGTTTGATCCTGAGAGGCTTTGTGCCTCAGTTAGAGTGAACACTGGAGAACCAGAGCTGAGGCGGATGTGGTAACAAATAATGACTCCACTAATCTTTTCTTTATCTAGAGCAGCAAACGTGAAAGAACTTGAGTAAAAATTGTGTTATTTTAACTTTTAAATACTCCTTAATATGCAAAACAATTTTGCAATTTTTGTATCAAATAAGTTATTTTTTCTGCTTTGAGGCACATAATACAATGCTCAATTCTTTTATTCTTCTGTGAATTATAACAAACATTTTTATCAATTTGTTTATGTTCCCAATTTCTGTGTCATTAATAATAAACCTGTGTTCATGATATTTTATGTATGATTAAGAAGTTGCAGTTCTCTTCAAATATACAGGGTTTTTTAATGACCTAACTTGATTACATGGCATTTTAATACTACTGTGCATATGATCTTTCTTCAGATTAACTGAGATTATTTTCGTTACAATTAAACAAAAGGGTACTCATCTGATCTCAGCATTTGATAATATACATACACTAGTTATCAGTTTGTCCTAAAAAAGTATACCAAACACAAAAGTTTTGTGAAAAAACCTGAATGGCTAATTCCTAAAAATTTGTTTAAGTGTCCTACTCTTAAAGTTCTACAATCCTTGTGGAATATATCTTTAGCAGTGATTTTTAAATGTAATAATACTCTTTACTGATTTAACTTCTTTTTTTTCTAGGTATGTTCTTAGCTGAGATGATTGAGAAGTACTTTGTATCTCCCACACTATTCAGAGTCATCCGCCTTGCCAGAATCGGTCGAATCCTGCGCCTCATTAAAGGCGCCAAGGGAATCCGCACGCTGCTCTTTGCTTTGATGATGTCTCTTCCTGCTCTGTTCAACATTGGGCTGCTGCTCTTCCTGGTCATGTTCATCTACGCCATATTTGGCATGTCCAACTTTGCCTATGTCAAGAGGGAGGTTGGGATTGATGATATGTTCAACTTTGAAACGTTTGGCAACAGCATGATCTGCCTGTTTCAGATCACCACATCCGCTGGCTGGGACGGTTTGCTCGCCCCAATTCTGAACAGTGGGGAGCCAGACTGTGACCCCCATAAAGATCATCCAGGGAGCTCTGTGAAAGGCGACTGTGGCAACCCTTCTGTTGGGATTTTCTTCTTTGTCAGCTACATTATCATATCCTTTCTAGTGGTGGTGAACATGTACATTGCTGTGATTTTGGAGAACTTCAGCGTTGCTACTGAAGAAAGTGCTGAACCCTTGAGTGAGGATGACTTTGAGATGTTCTATGAAGTCTGGGAGAAGTTTGATCCCGATGCAACACAATTTATAGAGTTCAGTAAATTATCAGATTTTGCAGCTTCATTAGATCCACCTCTTCTCATAGCAAAACCAAACAAAGTCCAGCTTATTGCAATGGATCTGCCCATGGTGAGCGGTGACAGAATTCACTGCCTTGACATCTTGTTTGCTTTCACAAAGCGTGTCTTGGGGGAAAGTGGGGAGATGGACGCCCTCAGAATACAGATGGAAGATCGGTTTATGGCAGCCAATCCCTCTAAAGTCTCCTATGAACCAATTACAACCACACTGAAGCGAAAGCAGGAGGAGGTGTCTGCTGTCATCATTCAGCGTGCTTACAGACGTCACCTTTTAAGGCAAAAAGTCAAAAAAGTATCATGTATATTTAGTCAGGATAAAGGTAAAGAGGAGGATGATCTGCCCATGAAAGAAGATATGATTATGGATAAACTAAATGAGAACTCCACTCCAGAAAAAACAGATATGACCCCATCCACAACCTCCCCACCTTCTTATGACAGTGTAACAAAGCCAGACAAGGATAAATATGAAAAAGACAAATCAGAAAAAGAAGATAAAGGTAAAGACAGCAGGGAAAGTAAAAAGTAACATAGAACGCTGTTTGTAATAAACTGTTTACAGCCTGGAAAAGTATGTATTTGTGTCAACAGGACTCCTGTAGGAGGTACATGCCAAACTGTCAGTTTTTACATATATAGATATATATATAATTATATATATATATATATAAAAGGTCAGTGCCTATAGCAAGACAGTGACCCCTCGTCATCAAACTGCAACTCTGTAAAACAGGGTAACATCTTGACAGGAGGTTGTTGTTTTTAGTACCAGCTGACACTGCTGAAGAGATGATAAAATGGCCAACCAGACTGTAGGGACCAGTTAAAAAAAAGGTGCAAACCTATGAATCTCTGTGTTTAACATGAAACACACAGTACAAAAATTGTATCCACTGTTAGCATTTCAACAGTCACATTTGCCATATTTTTACAAAAATCAGTGTTGGTGAACTTATCATTTTTTAATTCACAGGTTGTTTACTATTATATGTGACTATTTTTGTAAATGGGTTTTATGTTGGGGAAGGGGGTATGAGGACCAGGTGTTCTACTCTCGGATTCTCTATAATGTACAGACAGAAGTGATTTGCATGAAGGCATGCTGCACTTGTAGTTCATGCATGGGAAAACATGACGTCGCACAAAGCAGCAGTCTGACTACTTCCATGTTTCAGGGTGGCTCTGTATGTTGAGGTGCTTAATAACAGTATCCATCTAGTATCTCATCCAGACAAATCTTAATGTGCCTGTAAAGTCCCATAGAGTCTACAATAATAGAACAGATGTTTTATTTTTTCATAAGTCATTTAACAATAGTTGAACAATCTCTGCATAAAAATTCTACCAAGGGACATAGAGTCCACTTGTAAGTATTCTTCTGCGGAAAACAGTTTACCTGACCTTGGGAAATTGAGTTTACCAAAAACTTAAGGATTATGAAGTTGTTCTGCTTCACCCTGCTGTATCATTTAGCCATCTTCTGCTCTCAGCAAGGTTGACATTGTATGTGTTGATTAAAAAAGTACCCTCTATGTAAATAGTTATTTTATCCCGTGGTGCATGTTTGAGCAAACAAATAATGACATGTGCACAATATTTATTGCATCAAATATGTACCANCCTTTTAAGGCAAAAAGTCAAAAAAGTATCATGTATATTTAGTCAGGATAAAGGTAAAGAGGAGGATGATCTGCCCATGAAAGAAGATATGATTATGGATAAACTAAATGAGAACTCCACTCCAGAAAAAACAGATATGACCCCATCCACAACCTCCCCACCTTCTTATGACAGTGTAACAAAGCCAGACAAGGATAAATATGAAAAAGACAAATCAGAAAAAGAAGATAAAGGTAAAGACAGCAGGGAAAGTAAAAAGTAACATAGAACGCTGTTTGTAATAAACTGTTTACAGCCTGGAAAAGTATGTATTTGTGTCAACAGGACTCCTGTAGGAGGTACATGCCAAACTGTCAGTTTTTACATATATAGATATATATATAATTATATATATATATATATAAAAGGTCAGTGCCTATAGCAAGACAGGGACCCCTCGTCATCAAACTGCAACTCTGTAAAACAGGGTAACATCTTGACAGGAGGTTGTTGTTTTTAGTACCAGCTGACACTGCTGAAGAGATGATAAAATGGCCAACCAGACTGTAGGGACCAGTTAAAAAAAAGGTGCAAACCTATGAATCTCTGTGTTTAACATGAAACACACAGTACAAAAATTGTATCCACTGTTAGCATTTCAACAGTCACATTTGCCATATTTTTACAAAAATCAGTGTTGGTGAACTTATCATTTTTTAATTCACAGGTTGTTTACTATTATATGTGACTATTTTTGTAAATGGGTTTTATGTTGGGGAAGGGGGTATGAGGACCAGGTGTTCTACTCTCGGATTCTCTATAATGTACAGACAGAAGTGATTTGCATGAAGGCATGCTGCACTTGTAGTTCATGCATGGGAAAACATGACGTCGCACAAAGCAGCAGTCTGACTACTTCCATGTTTCAGGGTGGCTCTGTATGTTGAGGTGCTTAATAACAGTATCCATCTAGTATCTCATCCAGACAAATCTTAATGTGCCTGTAAAGTCCCATAGAGTCTACAATAATAGAACAGATGTTTTATTTTTTCATAAGTCATTTAACAATAGTTGAACAATCTCTGCATAAAAATTCTACCAAGGGACATAGAGTCCACTTGTAAGTATTCTTCTGCGGAAAACAGTTTACCTGACCTTGGGAAATTGAGTTTACCAAAAACTTAAGGATTATGAAGTTGTTCTGCTTCACCCTGCTGTATCATTTAGCCATCTTCTGCTCTCAGCAAGGTTGACATTGTATGTGTTGATTAAAAAAGTACCCTCTATGTAAATAGTTATTTTATCCCGTGGTGCATGTTTGAGCAAACAAATAATGACATGTGCACAATATTTATTGCATCAAATATGTACCACAGTAAGTGTAATTTGCAAGCTCTCAACAGCTAATATGAAGTATTCTGTACCATTATAGATAGTTTGGAAGCTATCACTGATGCATGTTTATCTTGCCTTTGCTGCTGTAATTTTACTCCTTCCACTGTTAAGAGTCTAATATGGGAAGCCATAGCTCAGTGATTAAGTGAAATAAATTGTTCAATTGGTCATCATTCTTTCATGACATCAAGCAATAGTTTGCAGTTATTTAAGAGCTTCTTGCTTTGCATTCTAAAATTTTAAGTGACTACTGTACGGTGCATAGTCAGACTGTACAGGATATGTTGCAAACTGCTTAATCTGTTGAAAACTACATGGATAGAATTTTCTAAGAAAATATAAATACTGTAAAAAATACCATTTTATTTTATTTTTCAGCGTTTTGTACATAAAATAAGAAATGAGATTATCTTCAGGTTGATGTTACTGTCACTTTTATTACTTTCTATCCATAGCACTTTTTAATTCAAGAACTTCACAAAATAAGAAACAAAGGAAAGAATGGGATAGCTTTAGGTTTCTGCTTTTTTATTAGTACTGTATTTTTGCACACATTTTAATGTGAAATAAGTTTCAAACTGAGTCCAAAATGCACTTGCTTCCAAATAGATATAACTTGTAATTGAAATGTGGTGGGGAGGATTTGTTTAAAATTCTAGCACTGCCTGCATCAGAAATTTCAAGGTAGTCTTTTTATTCATGAAATCTTTACCAGTGTTTGTTTACATAGACTATTCTTATTCTTGTTGATTCATGCTGCACTAGAACTGTTCTAAATATAATATGGGATCCACAATGGTTTTTTTTTTCCCACAGGAATTAAATAGAAAACTTGTATAATTGATCACATCAGGACATTTTGTGTTTCTTACACAAGCAAAAATTCGATGTTGACTCCTCCTTTTACAAAAATATTGACTTGTGTGTCGGTGAACTGCATGCAGGAAAATGCTATTACCATAAAGAACAGTAAATCACATTACAGTTGAGCCAAAAGAATAAAGACTTCATTTTTTATTGTATTTAATGGCTTTGTCTTTGTTTTTTTTTCCCCCCACTAAAAACTATTGGATATCAAGAGGTCCTATGAAAATAAAATATGAATACATAAAGCATTAAAAATAGATTTCTGAAAAGCACAAACAAAAAATTGAAGCTGTATGCTTTCTGAAAGATCATAAACATGATTTGCACTTACACTCTTGAGGTTATTAATCCCATACAGGATCCTAATAGGATAATGTCTAAGAGCTCATGGTGCTTCAATCCCTTTTGCATATCAGGTATTCTGAGACAACTTGAAAAACAGATATTAAAGAAAGTCTCTAGCTACCAAGGCTGCCATGTATGTATCATTTCAATTATATTTTACATTTGAAGTGAAGAATTATCTTTGTGTTATAAAGAGAAAATTATTTATCTCATTATTTTCTAAGTATAATTTATGAATTTGTGCTAAGACATGAGAGGCAACTTTTTAGATAGCAACCATATTTGAGTGTTGTTTCTAAAAAGAACTTTCCTCTGTTGTAAATTTAAGGTAATGCGATGAAGGTTACACTGAACAAATTAAAAGCACAAACTGTAATCATCATCACAGATGTGCAGATATGCTCTCTACATCAGATCCTCTGACAAGTATTGGGAAAACCAGATGTACCCAGGGATCTGTGTGATGTGGAACTTCGAGTTTTGGGTGTGCACCCCAGGAGAAACACTTCAAATGGAGCAGTAGGATGGTGTGTGCCTTTCATCCGTTCACTCCACAATTTTCAACCACTGGCGGTCCCTTGAGGTTGTTTACTCTAAAAATGAATATTGCTACTCTCGTGTAGTGAGCTTTTAGGCTGCAGTCTTTCAGTTGGATTTTTCACCTCAGTTGTAAAAAAACCAATTGTCAGGGCAGGGTGTAAGACAGGGAGAGATGAGAGAACCCAAAATACAAACAATCCAAAATCCAAAAAGTGTAATCAAAGGACAAGTTTCACATTGGTTTGGTTGGTTTTGTAGAGGGAAAGGTCTTGAAAAAATTGCAGGTGAGTAAGTAGTATATTTGTCTGACTTACACTGAAAAGAATCAGTATGTGTCTGAGAGGGGTTTGTGCTTACCAGAAGACTAGCACAAAGAAAGAAATTATTGAACGCCTCAAACAACAAGCAGCTGTGCTTTTGCTTGAGTACCCCTCCCTCTGCTGTTTGTTTTGTAAACAGGTCTGTAGCTGTACTGGAAATACCTGTGGCAGACACACGGGACCCCGGCGGTGCCCGGGCGTGTCCCCACAGCATCCCCCGCGGGCCGTGCGGCTCGGAGCGCTCGCTGCTGCCCCGGCCCCGCGCCCGCGGAGCGCCCACCGCCCCCGCTCTGGGCAGCGCCCGCAGCGCNGGCGCCAGGAAGCGCTGGAATACCGGCGGCTCAGGTGAGGAGGAGCCGCAAGCGCAGTGCGTGTTTGCAAGCGCAGAGGCGGTGGTGGAGCCCTGCGCACCCGCTGCCAGCCCGGGAACTGGGAGATCTGGGTGAGGAGGACACACATCTGCTGTGAGTCACCCTGAGAGAGCAGCTGTCCCCCATACGGAGACTTACTGGATCCTCGCCTGTAAGACCGCCTGTTCGTGGCACCTGAAGCGTAAAGGGATGCGAGGTGAGGTGGCCTGCGGCACCCCTTTAGGGCTCCCTGGGGTTTGGCTGTCCCTCGGTGCTGCCCCTGGCCCGGCACTTTCGTTCCCAGCTGTGCCCATGGGCTCGGAGCGCCTCGGGCTGTGCGGGTCTGCCCCGCCGGGCCTGGCTGGCCGGGGGTGCCGGCACACAGCGCTCGGGCCCGGCCGCCTCCCGGCGCCGAGGCACGGACAGAGCTGCGCCAGCCCCAGCTGTCCCCGGCATAGCGGAATAAATGGGAAACGTTTCTTTCTAGTCTGTGGTTCTGGATAGATCCCGTGGTGCTGCAAGACTGTGCTAGTCCTGTGTGAGAAACTCTGTTCTATATCCTCTCAGCACAGCAAACTCTGGAGCAGCGTGATACCTCCAGTTGATTCTTTGTCCATAATATCTTCTGGTCTAAGTAGACAGGAAGACAAACAGTTGTGAGAGGCAGTGGCTGGCCCGGCTAGTAGAGCTAAATAATGAACAGATTGCTTCAGGCTGCAAAACGTGCTCAGTTTCCCGTGTTCTTTCACACTTAATGGGTAATTATACTCACCATATATTGCAGTGTTCTGAATATGTTTTACTGGGGAAAGATTGCTAACAAAAGTCTGCCACAAAAGATTTCACATCCACATTAGTCACCCTTGCTTTATCAGTGTGCAAATTGGAGAATGGATTTTTGCATAGTGTATGTGGAAAAAACAAAGCTCTTGAGGGATTTGTAAATTTCAGTATATTTACCCTGAAAAGTGACAACGTAAATAAAGACCCAAGGGCAAAAGAGCTGAAGTGACATACCCTAGGGTGATTCCAGAACAACTTATATGCTGTTTAGTCTTATCAAAGGAAAGCAGGCTAAAGTAATCACTAAAATACAGGTTTTAAAAATTTACTATAAGGAAAGGTCTGCCCCTTTTGTACGCCTGTTCTTATCTGTGGCTATTGTTTCAATATGTTATTTTCATGTTTATTGTTTGAGCAGTAGTTCAGGTTAGCTCAGCAACATCCCTCACTAGTCACTAAAAATCTCATCATAATTTGTTTTATAGAATGCAGATAAGTGCAGCAGAATGAGAAAATATGGATAGTTTGTGACTAAACATGCTTTATTTTAAAGTCTTCATACACATCATAAAGCTTTTTAGGTCTATTTAGCTTTTACTATGGAATAAATAGAACTTTCTTCAATATGTGGTAAAAGTTTGGTTGAACCTTGGGAAAAGAAATCTGTTTGTATTTTGAGTTAGCTAGTATATATGGAATATAAAGCATTGAATGTAGACTGGTTTTTTCACTCTGTGGGGACCCTTACTTGTGTAATAGTCTGAGAAGTGTTTGCAGCATGCGCTTTTACCTTGCTGTGAATTTATCCTTGTGACAGTCTTGTGTTTTAGCATTTAGATTTTTGTTTCTGTGAGGTTGTTCTAATGACAATTTAAAATTATTTTCTGCCTCTGTGATTGCATTGCAACGGCTGTGGAGGGAATAAGCAATAAGCAACTGCAGGAGGTTGTAATGTGTGTTACTACACACATTCACTATTGTAAATTGTTGTATTTTGGAAACAAATGGCCTTGTAGAGACACTACAGATCAGCAGACAGCCTTGTTTGGCACTTGTCATACTGGTAGCACAGCTTGCTTTAACCACAGACAGATGTTACTGCACGGATGTACTACATCAGTCTATTTGTTCAAAGTGAAGGGGGGTGAATGGAGCTGAACTGTGGTTTGGTTTACTTTCTATAGGGGAATCTTCTACAGGTGGATGATGGTGACTGATGGTTTTGGTTTAATCCCAGCTGGCAACTAAATGCTGCACAGCTGTTCACTGACTCCAGCAGCAGGATGGGGGAGACAATCGGAAGGGTAAAAGTGCAAAAACTTGTGGGTTGAGGTGAAGGCAGTTCAATAGGTAAAGGAAAAGCTGAGCACACAAACAAAGCCAAACAAGGCACTCATCCACCAGTTCCATGGACAGGCCGGTGTTCAGCCATCTCCAGGACAGCCAGGCCTCCACCACATGTGATGGTGACTTGGGAAGACAAACGCTGTCACTCCAAACATCCCCCCTTTCCCCTTCTTTCCCCAGGTTTGCATGCTGAGCATGACACCATATGACTCCTGGATTCCAGTGATATTCAGATGAAAATTCCAAGAGGAAGTAAGGTCAAGACATCTGATTGCTTTGTGTTTGGCCTTAAATACCCATTGGCCTTTCTAGGCCCTTCCCCCAGGTGGGACTTCTGGTCATTTGGCCACTTAGGAGCTGGGTTAGAGGTTCCAGAGGTGGGGTGTGGAGCATTGCCTCCCCTGTGCCAGGAACTGGCAGCTACAGCAGGGCTAGGACACAGGCTCTGGAGAGGGGGGTGCAGAGCAGGGCACTGCCTCACCAGGCAAGGCCTGACCTGCCCCTGCCCCCTCACACATGCACTCCAGAGTGTCTCCAGACAACAGTCTTTTCAGTCTCTCACAGATGTCTTTGGCAGTGAAGACATCTTCCTAATGTGTGTATGAATCTGAGAAAAATAGAGCATTTGTGTTATTGGATAAAGGAGTGATCAAATAGATGCAGTGTTAAGTGAAGAACTGAAACGTGCATGTAAAATGATCTAGAAGATTTAATATTTTTGCTTGCTTTTTGCTGTTTCTAGTATGCATCATTGTACTGTATTAGTTACTTTCTTACCCCACAACCCATTTAAGGAAGCTTATATTTTTGCTAATTCTAAATACTTGTCAAATGAATAATGCCACACTATTCTGAATGTAAAATTTTACCTTTTAAAGACTTTCTCACCGAACTGGTTCACTTTGGGTGAATTGCTTGACTGCTTGAGGCCAGTTTGAATAATTTTGCAGACCATAATAAAGATGCAGGCATTGGTACTCTCCCTCTCGTTCATCCTGTTTGCTCTATGGCTTTGACAGGTAAGAAAGAAAAGCCTGCTGCATTTCCCATTTCCCAGGCAACTATCCTCTCCATTGGGAATGCCTTCCATTACTCTCAATATTCTCATTTACTTGGTGATTAATCCAAGCATTTTGCAGGCCCTGTCCAGTTCTGTGCCAGAGTGTGCAGGCTAGCTCAAAAAGGAGAGTGGGCATGGCCAAAATGGAGATAGCTGCTCTTATCTGCCCTCCAGGGAGGGGGATGAAATGAAGGTAATCCAAACTAATTGATTTCTGTGATAATACATTCTGCATAATGGGCTGTTTGATAACCAAGTGTTGTTAGAACAGATAAATAAGAATGTATTTCCTAATTTATGGTTCTGCAAAGCAGTCTGGAACCCTGAGCCAGTCTACAGATAAGACTCGTACCTAGTTTCCTAGGATTCTTTTTAAATTAGTCATAGTTTGGTACTTAAGTAGTTTTAACATTAAAAGCTATTTTAAACAGATGTGAGACTGCTTTGACATACAGAAGCAGGTTTTGCAGGTAACTTTTTTGCAAAACTGTATTCTTCGGGGTTCTCCCCAATTTCATTATTGTGTCACAAATCAGCACTTAAAGGTCACATCATTTCAGTGCAGTACTTCTCATGTGGTGTTGTCAAGACATTATGTATCATACAGGTATTTGACAGGAAAATAAATCTAGTGTCTCAATAAGATTATAATGAGGTGCTGAAAGGGTTATGTTTGAAAGTATGAATTTCATGTTATTACATGGATCCTTTGATCAGCCTATTGGGTTTTTTTATTCACACTTCTGCAAACTGTTTGTGTTCAAGTGGAAACTGCATGACTCTGGTTTTGACACTGCTTTTCACTTTACTTTGAAGTGCCAACAGCCTTCTCAAAAGGCATGTTGTTCTATTTTAGTAATCAAGCACTGTTTTTTGCTACCTGGTGGGAACAGATACAAAGGGCACATATACCCATGAAATACTGTTTTATATAACAGCATTAGGAGTCTTCCTTTATATAGTTTGTCTTATGCAGTATTTCTGTGTGTGTGTGTGCTTTAGTCTTTTGTCTCTTCTGTTTTTTTGAGATATGTTTGCTCAGTCCCTCTACACAAAGTACAGTAATGTAAATCACTGATGTACACTTTGTACCAAGTATATCTGGAAAAGACACATATGGAAGTAGGTATTTTTGCACTGAATGTAGTAGATATGAAATACAAATTTACCTCATTTTGTGAGCAATGTCTATATATATTATCAGGTTTTAGTGAAAATTTGCAAGATATTTGTGGAAGGAGGATTTGGAAGTAAGATTTGAGGCAGCATTTTGTTTTCAGGTTCAAAATACTCATCAAGCATTTTTTATACAAAACCCTGGACTGTTGGTCATTTCACAGGAGACTTGTTTCTGTTATAGCCTTGCTATGTCACAACTAGCTTCTTTTGCAGTTCCCATGGCAACAAGGATTTTTGAACTGCAGAACAGGATACTGGTTTGAGGGAGGATAAATATTCTTTATTACGGAAGAAATTTTGATCATTGGAAGCTGATCAGGCACTCTGCTGTTCCCCCTCAGGTTTCTCACCTTAATCATCTGTGTTTTGCCCATATGTTTACACCTCATTGTGAATTCCTAATTGACAGGAATACAGTTACCTGTTCTAACTTTTTACATAGTATAAGAATTTTTGAAAAAAATGTCAAGCCTTACTGTTGTGATAGCATAGAAAAACGTGTTGTCTTCCAGATACAGTCTCAACAAGCAGGAGAGCACTGTATATACCTAGAAATTTGTACGCTTATGTATTTCTGAACATTGTATATGCTTATCAGCATCTGTCCCTCACTGTCTCAGATGAGCACGAGTGATATGGGATGTTTTGGGTTTATGCTGAACCAAGTAGCTATAGGATAAGCCTTGATAGAGTAACTCCGCTTGGGTCATTTTTTCTAAACTAGATAGGTCTTCTGTGTTGTTGTTTTTCCTTCTGAGCGCTCATTCCGAAATAGGAAGCTAGTTATTCACATGTGTCAAGTTCCCACCATAACCCCACAGTTTAGTTTGGGTTGTTTTGTTTTGTAACTGGTAGGAAAGAAAATGGGAGTTATACAGTTGCTGAAACAAACAGCACAGATAAATTTGATAATTTAATCTTTTAAAAGCCTCTGCATAGTACATCTAAGAAATTTATCCTCATGATGTGTGATAGGTAGTTTAGAGATGTATCAAAAACAATTTTGGAAAGTAAAGGCAGCTGCCAGTGGCCTGTTGTTCATGGTTTGGGCTGGGACACCTCTGTTTCCCCCTGCCACTGTCACCACACACAGATGTGGGATTATTATGGCTACAGAGGTATATAGTTCATAATGCTGTATGTGATTCTGGAACATTCCGTTTGGAAATTCAAGAAACTCAAGCTGTAAAAACTAATTTTGAACATGGGTCTGAAAAGATTTACGGTGATGGATAGCATCTGGCAGTGTATTGCATTGCCCCACCTCCCCTGCCTTCCAACACAACCTCAATTCACTTGTAAGAGCTTGAAGGCTTATTTTGGCATTTGTTTTTCTGGCTTTGCTTGTAATACTAGGCAGTGCAGTTTTTCACGGAATAATTTGTCCAGCGCTCCCTGAGAATTCAAGAGAATAGATAATTGCTACCTTGGGTTTTAGGCTGAAGAAATGCAAAAGGTTTGTGAAAGGGGATCCCTTAAATGCAGTTATAAAGAGCAAGAGGAGTTGAGTAACAATGTCAGGAACTCTCTGTTTCTGGTGAGGATGTGAGGCTGGTGATTCTGCATGAAGCTCGATGAATGGGTCGAACAGCCAGCTTCTGCATCTCTGTTGAAACACATTAGGAGTGACAATGTGATGACATAATCACTGACCCCAGATTGTTCTCAGCTATAAATCCTCTGGTTGCAGTCTCCACTGTTTCTCTGCATGTGCTGTTCACGTTTAAGGGCTTTTCAGATCATCTCCAGCACCATCTGCTGCATAATGGAAAGAAAACAATTGTGCAGTGTGTGGAACCAGCTGACTCCCAGAGTGGAGTTGGGGGTTTGCAAAATCCATCTCGTCTCGAAGAACTTGTCTGTCTGCTTGTTCTCGCTGCCATACTGAGCACTAGTCACTAGGCTGCCATTATGCATGAAAAATAAAGCAAAGTAGAGACTCATTTACAGGGACATACATGTTTTTGAGCTGGTCAGGTACTTTACGTGTCTTCTCATGCTCGTGTATGAGGAATACCACACATCCTGATGCCCCCCTAATTGGAATAAGGGAAACCTTGTATTTGAAGCATCTTGTCAGGATGAGTGTGTTGGTAACACTTCCCGGCGATGAGAAGGTGAGCAACAGGATTTCTTAACTGCAAGCATTCACTAGGTGTCAGTGCGTGATTGCACCAAACTGATGCTCTTGCTGAGTTCTTTGATTGTGGTACCTCTCTTGTGAAGAGGGATTTTAAAGAAAATTCCCACTCTTGTTTCCAGAATGTGATGTGGATTACACTTAAGAAAAACTAATGAATGAAAGTAATTACTTCAGTCTTTTTTAAAAAATAAAAACAGTCTGATACAAATGCTGATATTAAAATAAAATTACTACCATGTTTTATGTTTAATGAAGATATTTTAAAGACTTAGAATAGCTCCTGAATTGTCAGCGTCTGATATATTACTGATGAAATTCTACTTACACTGCTGCTGATCCTGGGTGTGACATAAATTCCTATCAATATGTGGAAAGAATGTAGTTTTTATAGCAATACATTATCTGTAAAATGAATACATTCACTTAATTATTATCAAAGCTATTGTTTTCCTTAAGCAGTGTTAAAGATCAAGTCTGTAAATGTCAGTCAGAGAGGAGGAAAACCCCATGAATATAGCTAAAATTGCCTGGTTTTCAGTTCTCTTATCATATTGTATCCCTAGAATGAAATAGAATATTTATTAGAATATCTTGAATTCCTTGCATCTCACTATTAAACATTTTTTAAAAGATGGACCAAAAATTGATTAAAAATCAATTTTTACCACAGATTTAATTAAATATTTAGTCTGGTTTGAGTAGTAAATAATTAGGGAACTCACCTTTTCAATCTGTATAGAGTGATCAGCATTCATTTAGAAATTTAAATTGTTCCAAAATGGATATTTTTTTATGTTACTTGTGACAGTGTTTGGTGAAAACTGTACATTAGTAGGTTAAAGTAGCAAAAAGAGTCATTCATATGATATATGAAAATATTTGAAATGGCTTGCCTGTATTTTCCAGTTTATATTGAACTTTCTCTATTATACTTTAATCCATAACATTGAGTGGATGATACCCTTTACCCTTTTATACTTAGTCTATTTACAAGTGAGGCCTTTTATAGAACTGTTCCAGGTTACCCTCAGGGAAGAGCCAATGGTCATAGTAATAGATGAGAGAAGTTAGCTTGGTTACAAAGACAAGTTTTTGACTTGTACTGTACACAGTATTTCTACATATTCAATATATAGTAGAGATACTGAAGGGATTGTCTGATGACCAACCTTCAGTATTTTCCCTATTTGATGTAGCTGTACAAAGGTGCCATCTTTGGTGCCATCTTTGTATCATCATCCCACCTACCTATGAGACAGGAACCATCTGATCATCAAAGGCAGATTTCTTCTGCCCCAGAGTCCCTCCAGTTACATTTAAGCTCTGCCTGTCTCATCATGGGACACAGCTACCTGACTAGACAGATTTTTCAGACAATTTTTGATTGAGTTTGTATAAGAAGATATGTAAGGGATACTGTAGGAAGACTGTGGAGACCATTGTCTGCACCTCTCCTTTACAGACACACTGAATATAAAGACTTATTCTGAATAAAGGAGAGCTTGAATGACTTCTCATTGCATATGACTTTCTGATTTTGAGTGTCTGAACACTGCAGGAAAGCTGTTCTCAGCTTGTATTGCTCATTACCTTCACCAAAAATTATTATCTATTCACAATGATGCAAAATAAAGCAGACTCTGTCACTGCTTTGAAAATCGTTCCTAGCCTAAGGCTTAACAGTTTGTGTAAGAAGTGAGGCTTTTTGGTTTTAATGACAACTTTGGGATTCTTCCAGAACCTTTCTTCAGAAGCTGATCTGTCTGAAAAGAGCTCTCTCTGCCCAGTTACAATTTTTTTTGTCTTTCCTTTTTTGACATCTCTTGAGAAAGCTGTTTAAATTAGTTCCTGGTTGTTGCTTTTGACTACCCTGCTTTTCACTGGCAAACCTGATGTTCTGTTGGTATGGCTCCTTCAAAGTTTGTGATTCTGCTAAGCATTTTCTTGGAGGCCTGCTGCTGCACTGAAGGTGATTAAAGAGGCATTTGTGAGTCAGGAAATCCACTTGATATCTCTCTGCCACTACAACTTTTAATGTAATGCTTACTGTGTTTTTAACATAGCCAGTGGAAATTGTGTCTACAAAACATGTAAAGAGAAATTCAGTCATCCTGTGTTTTACTGGGGCTTTTACCTTGCTGAAATGGGCATACTAGCACTGTAGGACATCTGAATTTATGAGCTGTGCACTGGAAGTCCAAAGCACTGATCTCTTTTCTATGGGTGAACTCTTAATGTAATAGGATTTTCTCTTCTACCAGTGATAGATATGTTCTTGTTTATTGTAGCTGAGAGCAGTCCGTAAGAAAATGAGAGACTTGGATACTATTTTCTCTTGGCCTGGAAGTGTTGATATTGACACCTGCATCTTTCAGAGATCAAAACGTAATGAACAAGCTATAAAATAATGTTAGGAAGATAGTGCTAAGCAATGGCCCACCATTTCTCTTGGCTGATATTGGATGAAATGGGGCATAGCACTAATATTGGGCTACTCACTTCTGTGTAGTGATAGGTGGGCTTGCTTGTTCACAAGCTTGATTTGGAAATAAGGACTAGACTGTTGTTCCTGCCAAGTGAGTGTTCTCTTCTAGAATGCTTTTTCAGATCTGTGCTTGAAGACGTAGGTCAATTTTTTGCAGAACACTGATTTCTTTGGTGCAGCTGAAGTTCCTGTAGCTTGGGGATTGAGGACATTTTAATTTATCAGCAAAATTACATACATTTTGAATTCCACCTTGGCTATGATGGAGCAAAAAGGTAGATAATGACCTTTTGTTTTACGAGGAAAGAAATTAGGTACACTCTGAATTTCTGAAAAAGCAACTGATCTTTCATATAATTTTCCTTCCTTTTTTTAACAGCTCTGCCACTTACAAGTTTTAAATTTGCTTACTCTTCATTCAATAGCTCAACTTAATGCCCTACTCATCATCTTTTGTGCTTGAAGATCTTTAATCTTTATGTGATATATAACTTCTTTTTTTCATGTACAATGGTGATTTTTTCTTTGAAGAGCAAATTATGTTATTAAAAACAAACACACTAGGACAAAACCAGGCATGGAACAGGCATGAGAATGGCCCCAAGGAAGTGGTACTGAAAGCCTGGTGGTACTGGTTAGTCACATGTCCTAATGAACTGGAGTTATGACTGGAGTCATTTAGTTATGAGAAGTCAGTTCTGGGTTTTGGGAAGCGCTTCCCTGACTTATACTTAGTTGGTATGCAGATGAGCAAAACTGAAAATAGTTTCCATGGTAAAAAGGTGCTCTATAAGACAGTCACAGATGAGTTAATGGAAATCCATGAATACCCTTGTGCAAAAGTTCTTTGCTTGCATTTGTCTCTTTTTGTGTGCTTTTGCTTTGACTGAAGGCAGATGACTATACTTTTGAGCTGATTGAAGGAATATAAACTGAATGTTGATAAGTGGGTGGGAGTCTGAGAAACTTGAAACTTGTGTAGCTTGCATTTCTGAGAGGTTAAAATTAGTCTGCCTTGAATATGTTTTTCAGTTTTGCCTGAGAGTTGTTCTCACCTGGCACTATTTTCATGGAGGTTTCTGTGGTATGGGGTTTTTTTTGTTTGTTTCTTTGGTTGGTTGGTTTTCCTTGGTTTTGTTTGTCAAGGAGTAAAGCAAAACTTACTTATAATGGGTTCTGCAGTACTGAAACTACAGCAGGTGTTCTTGGCCTTTAGCAGCATAACAGGCAGTGCAGTCCTTCCCCACTCGCGCCATTAATGAAAATTCCCAGTCTGCCTGTTCCTGAGGCCCTGGCAGTCGCAGTCCCAAGGCAGCACTTCCACGGGTGGGACCAGAGCCCCTCACTGCAGGTGGCCCCAGTGACCCAGCAGGCCACTCTAGATGCCCAGCACAGCCCCCTCACATGGCCAGACTGAGTTTCCTCTCTGGTTCCACCCCGGGTTGCCCAGAGCAGAGCATCACGTGTCCATAAAGCTGTTTATTCCTGGCACAGTAACACAGAAACAGCTCCAGCTGGTGCCTCTGAGCAGGGACCCCCAGCAAAGGCTTTGTGCCTTCACAGTCCCAGTGTGGAAAAGTGTCGCTTCTCCTCCCTCTTCAGCTCCTGCCGCTCTCTCTGTGTCCATCCACCTTGCTGGTGTCATCCAACTTCATCTCCCAATAAGTTCCTGCTGTGTCTCACCTGGCCAGTGTCACCAGTCTTTGTGCCCTTTGTCGTCCCAAAGTTGGCAGTTCACTTACAGCCTCTTGTCTCTTTTTGGCCTCCCACCCAGAGCTCAATCTGTATCTCCATCTGCAAGCTGAGCATCTCAGTGTAGTTTTTACAGCTCCTTGAGAGTTAATTCCTCCTACTGTAACAGGAGGAATATATTCAAGTGCCAGATCCACTGACCAGTATGACGTGCCTTATGAAAAAGTGCTTGGTTTGTTGCTGTTCCGAACTGGAAGAAACACTGTTCAGCTCCTTCGGACGCAGTAGCCTTTTCAGTTCTGTTAAAGAGTAAAAATGTACGAATGCTGTCATTAATTAATCCTGTTCTTTCCTGAAGCAGTTTTGATTTTCAAAATATACAGTGATGTGTGTTTTCACTGTGCATTGTCCAGAATTATCCACCATGTCTTCCAACCTGAACTGTCATCCCTTCAGGCTTCATTGAATGCAGTCAGTAGGGCATTGAAGCCAATATAGCCTGTTACATGGATTCTGCATTTTTACTTTGCTGTTTGACTGTGGAGTTAGGGGCTTTTGATAGCTTCAAATTACTTAAACCTCAGAATACTGGAATTCTGCAGACATTTCTTAAGACTAGATGATGGCATTTGTCTACCATTTGTGAGAAACATCCATTTTCCATTTGTTTTCCATCATAAATCATATGTAATTTTCTGGCAATGCCAGAACTCTGTATCAAAGTTCTTTGAGATTTGTACATCTACAAGACCATTTTGCCCTCAGCCATTGCTTACCTTCTCTTCTACTGGGAAAGATTCACATTTCAGGAGGAACTAAGAGGGAAGAAGGTGCTAGCCAGTACCCCAGCCTGAAGGTTTATTTAGGAAGGAAGCGATCTTGTCACACTACTTCAGACAGGGATTACCAAAAGCAACTTCATTTTTTTGTAGAGTCAGAGAAAACAGAAGTAAATATTTTGATAGCAACAGATATAATCAGGGAAAAAGAAAAGCGAAGGAAGTTGTTGCAGGAATCTGCTTTCTGGTGAAGCTTTCCTTTTTTTCCAGTGTAATAATTCTGGAGAAAAAAATAAATGTGTGTTGTATGGAGCACCAGATATAGCTAAGTTTAAAAAAAAAAAAAAAAAAAAAAAAAAAAA
>VWYP01014477.1:50998-93928 GCA_013400435.1 Pycnonotus jocosus
AAAAAAAGGAGAAATAACCAAACAGATACAAGTACAAAAAGTAATTCCTTGAGTCACAGTGGGAACTATGTACAAACCTGGATTCAGTTTCCCTTACTCCATCTCTGTGTATGTGTGGTTAATTAGTCCAATAATGGCAGTTTGGAGCTGGAAAGCTTTGCTAAGATTTAGCAGGTGCTGGCTCTGGAAAGGGCCAGTCGGGTCCAGGTGCTCTGCCGGGGAGCAGCCAGGGCAGCAGGTGGCTTGGAAAGAGCAGGTGAGACAGGAGCCGAGGGCAGCTCAGCGGTACGGAGCAGCTCTGGCCCGGGGTGGGCTGCCAGGCTGGATTGGCGGGATCCCCCCGGTCTGGGATGCTCGGAGGCAGGGGCCGGGAAAGCCCTCCAGGTCCGGGTCAGGAGCGTGCCTGGCCGGGTCCCAGCAGTGGGAGCACAGCCCCAGCAGGGGCCAAGGGCAAGAGGCTGTACATGAAGGAAGGGTCTTGGCAAAGGGTGGGCAGGGGCTGCTGCTGCCCTGCTCTCAGGGCCACCAGCTGTGCTGTCTGTAGGTTGGCCTTGTGCCCAGGCAGCCAAACGCCCCCACCTGAACAGGAGGATGTCCTCAGCACCCTGCAGAAGTGAATTTCATATATTTAATATGCATTTATCATGTGAACGACTACTCAATTCTTGATGTTCAAACTGGGGCAAGTTTTGCAAGGATGTTACACATAAATCTGAGGAAACTGGCAATGTTAGGTTCTGGAGATTACACAGACCCCACTGCTCGTGAGGCTTGTGTGTGCAGCCCTTGTGGAGCATGGGGGAAGCAGCAGCCTACTTAATGCTTTTGTAGCAATGCTCTTTGTGCTTTACTTTAGAAACACTGTCTGTATTAAGAGTTGCTTCATTCTGTCACTGTTGTAGAGCTATTGGGGTTTTTATTGATAATACTCTCCTATTTTCATAGTAGATTTTGCAATGCATTCTGATTTACTTGTTTATACTGCCCTTTTGGGTTTTTTCACTAGCTGTTCTGATGGTGTTGTGGGGATGGAACAGTGCATCCATATTTAAAAATTGTTTATTAAGTTTAGTTGTGGCACTACAGTTCTGTATGTCTGTTCATTTCTCTCAGCACTCAGGCTGGTTGAAAGGTGAAGAGTTGGTGCTCAACTCCAAATTTCTGTCTGCAGATCAAAAAGAAAATAAATTTGAAGTCTTCCAGCCAATTTCTTATCAGGACAAAATATCTGTTTAGGTATTCCTCAGTGTTCCCTTTTCAGTATTGCTTATCAGGGCAAAATGTCTGTTTAGGTGTCTCTCAGTATCCCCTTTTTTCCTACTAAAGAAAATGGTATTGATTTTTTGGATTTGAAACCTAATAGTTTTTTAATGCTTGCCGAGAGGGATTTCCATTTTTCTAGGCATCTAAGAAGAGGTTTTATGTTAAACTGAGGTAATTTGGTTAAGAAGACACCTACTTCACTTGTAAAGACAGAATCTGAATGTTATGCACAGGATCTGCTGGCAGTTTGTTGTGATAAGACTGACAGCTAATGTTTTAGAAGCTAAATCAGCTATTACTTTGTAGTGGAAGTATGCTAATTGGTATAGTCTTGCTGTGGTTAAAGATCAATAATTCATTGAAGAGAACAGATGCTCGTATTTAAAGGAATTCGCAGTTAATTTTATTGGAAAGCTATAGCTGAAGATGAAAATTTATAAACACAAAGGTATTTGTCAGCTTCTGCTGCCTAATATTTTTCTTTAAAAGGGAAATCCTGGAGTACAAATGCTTTGATATGGCAGTAGATGATGTTTTAGTAAGAAGACTCATGTTTGATTTTGATTTTAAATGTAATTAAACTGTCATAAACTAAATGTGTTGCTGTCGTCTTCAACTGAGCTGATACCTACCTGATTTATACAGAGAGGTAGAAAATAAAAATTCCCTGATCTTGGAAAAAATATTCTTCAAACTAGATTTAAGAGGCTATAAAGAGACTTAGGAGCATATTTCAGACACATGAATTGAAAATTGTTCACCTAGTCCATTCTCTGCATTTGAATTCTTTTTTAGGTAGAAAGTTTTGTGTAAAGTTCATAGAGTGCACTGAATGTTGACCACTGTATTATAAATGCAGCAAAATAAATGCACATGCAGCAGTTACACCGGTAGAGTTTTTCATAGCTAGCATTCAAGAAAAAGTATCTACTAATTATTGTTTTGAGGTATTTTATAAATACTCCCTCAAATGAAAAGAAAACTTATTTTGTAAGAAATTCCTGGCATCTATCTGAATTATTCTAATTTGTATTGATATTTCACAGCCTTGTCTGTGTAAAAGCACCACTGTTACTTTGATAATCACAAGCTTTCCTAAATACACAGCAGCACTCTTCACTGAAGATCTGGATAGCTGAGTCAGTCTCAAAGAATGTATACAGGCAGTAACTGTGTTCCTACAGCTGTTTGCTTGTTTTTCCTTACAAGAAGGAGCTGAAAGGGAGAATGCCTACTCAGTAGTGGAGCTGAAGGTTTATTAATAGACTTTTTTTTTCTTGTCTTTAAATTTTGTCATTACCTTTTAGTACCAAGTGTCCTCACTGACTACTAAGTAGCTTATTAAAGCTGTTTTTTAGATGTGCTTTTTTGTTCTGTTTTCTTCTTGCTGTTTTCCCATTTTGCTAGCATGCAGATGGGGGTGGGGAGTGGGAAATAAGGGAGAGAGCATGTTCCAGAGGATGCCAGGATGACTTCAGTTATTGGATGGCTGCTGTCTGATGGATGGAAAAAGGGGGAGTGAACCTTTCATTCTGCACTGACAGAGCTGAAACACAGAAACCCGATTTACAGGTAAGGGTGAAAAAAATTCCTGTTATGAATAGCTATTCTTGATCCTTGCCACAACATTTCTTGGATATAAAAATGCATGTGCAGGCATCTTGCTTGTTCCTCACAAATGACTCTGAAGCCATTTTCCCTGTTATTATTTCTCCTGCCTTGGAGATTTCAACGGATGTGAGATCCATAAAGAGTGAAATCATAGGCATGCCTAATGCTGGCAGCTTTCTCATGTGACAGGATACGCATTGCATCTCATTGATGCTGAAGTTGCTCAGTAAGCTGTAAGAAGAGAGGTCATTTTGTGTGATGGAAATACTCACTGTTGAGAATACAGTGTATGCTACCAACAGGAAGAGAGTGCTGTAAGATCTAAAAATGCTGTCTTTGAGTTTGGATAGGAAAATGAACTGCTTCTGAAACTGTCTTATTTAGTGGTGAACAAACAGTAAGAATGGCTCTTCAGAACTACTGAAAGGGATTTTGTAGATTTTTTGCACTATTGTTAGGTTTGGAATGAATGTGGTTGATAACTCAGGTATAAAATTATCTTTGTCATAAAGGAAAAAAATATGCATATAATTATGTGTATGAGACAGATAAATCTTGTAGTACTTACAGCATTTACATATGAGTTCTAATAAATTGTTGAAATACCTTGCTTCTGCAGAGTTTGTGTTAGCAGCAGCTGTTGGTTCACACAGTCTGGAGATGGCAAGCAGCAAATAAATAGCTAGGTACAGAAAGCAGATTTGTTTATCAAGTCACATTATATGAGGATATAGCAATACACGCAGAAGTCCTGGCCTTACTGACACAATAGGATATTTTGATATTCGCCTCACCGGGGCAAGGATTTCAATGAGTCAGCTCTCTGTTGACTTATCTCTGTATTTTATATGTAGGAAATAATTGTTATACAGGAGCTTGTTTTGCTGGTTTGAAGCAAAAATATTAATCGATGTAAATAAATTTTGAGTGTGATTTATTTGAGTGCATATATATTTACAAAATATATTTATAAAGCTAAAATGATGGAATTTAGTTTTAATAGATTTGTGAGATTAAATTCAGTAAATGCATGAATCCATTTTGTTCTGTTCAGTGAAAGAATTCCCTTAAAGCAGACCTAGAATTACTAAAAATTCGTGCCATAAAGCAAAACTGGAACAAGTCAATAGAACTCTTATGAGTGCTAAAAAGGACTGGAAGAAGCTTTGTGCCCTGTCCACTTACTTATACACCTTACTATTTGGAGTAGTGTCCTTTCCTCTTAGCTGTTTCTTCAGAAAATGGAGCCTGGTATGTTTGCTAAAAAAATCAAATTTAAAAAAACCCCAGTAATTTGCAACAAATGTCAGTGATTCACAAAATTATTCTGAAAGACTGGTGAGCTGTATCTCATTTGGTTGGTTTTGGTTTGGTTTTGGTTTTTTTGTGGTTTTTTTTTTGTTGTTGTTGTTGGGTTTTTTTGTTATACTGGAATGTAAACAGTGGTAAATAACACTGACTGAAAAATAGTGGAGTTGTATCCTAACATTTGTTATATTTAGGTGATGGATATGTCTCTGAAAGCATAAGCTCAACTGTTAAATTACAGTCTCAAATCCATGTATTCAAATCACTTTCCCCCCATCAAATGAGAAATCTGACTCAAAAGTGCTCCAGTAACAGAGAGGAGTTGATGAAAACAGAGATGTAGTTCCACATGTGTTTAAATTATTCTGTCTCCTTGGAAACGCTGCTGCTGCAGATGGATTTGGCTTTTGGTGGCTAAAAATATCTATCACTTAATAATGACAGCATGAAAGGTACTGAATAAAACTACTGTGCTGTCACTAGTTTTAAAGTTCTCTAATGATTCAGGTATTCTACATGAACTACAGATTTGGATTTTCTGTCCAGCATTCACTGTCAGCTGCTGCCAGCATCCACCAGCTCAGTGGAAATGAGATAAGCTCATTAGCGTTGGTTGGAGACCCTGCTGAGAAGGGAGCATGTGAGTGGGAGGTAGACTAGATGAAGAGTTGGAAGACAGGTAGAAGGTTGGTTAAAAAAATAGCTGATGGTCATGCAGGTAAGGTGTTGTATAATATCTGAAGATACAGACTTATTCCCAGGGGAGTCTGTGACAGAAAATGTGGGCTCAAGCACTGACTTTGTAAGTTAACAACCTGCAAATGAAAGAATTATTTTTCTTTTATTCATTACATTAGTGAATACATCCTTATCAGTTGTATGTGCAGGTGACTGAAATATCATGCAAACCATTTCAGGACGAATATTAAATTACCTTAAGCAAAAGCCAAAACCTGTATCACTAAAAAAACTTGTTACAAGCAAGAAATAGCATTCAATTGCTTAGCATTGCTAAGCAATTTCATCTTTTAAAGAATTAATTCTTTTCAGTTAAGAATGTGTAACCACTACCTGCAGCAGCTGGGCTCAGTGATCCTTGTGGGTTCCTTCCAACCTGGGATATTCTATCATACTACTTTTTTTTTTTGTCCAGTTCTTCATTATTTATTCCTTCTATATATCATAACTTGTTTTTAGCTGGTATTCAATATAAATATAAATATAAATGAAAAATACCTTTTTTTTTTCTGTTTTTGCTTCTTTCCCATTGGATGACTTCCTGCTTGTGGTAAGAAAACAGAACAAATGACAAACATTTTCTTGTGGGCTAAATATACCCCTCTTATTCTATTATTTTCTTGGTATATATATGATTTCTGGTAGCATATGTTAGTCAGTATGCTGATTTGCTTTTCATCATTGAAAAGGGCATTTTTTCTGTTATGAAGTATCTTAAAGATAGCATTAAAATATTACAAGGTATTGTGACACTTAGAAATAATTCATCCTCTGCAAATTAATACTAAAATCCACTTTTAACTGACATCACAAGTACCAAAGGTCATTTAAAGTGAAAGTTGAGTACTTGCTTTTGATTGCTTGAAATCACAGAATCAATTTGGTTGGAAAAGATCTCTGAGATCATTGAATCCAACCTATGACCAAACACCACCATGTTAACTAGACCATGGCACTGAGTGTCAAGTCCAGTCCTTTCTTAAACACCTCCCTGGGTACTCCTTTCCAATATCTAATCACCTTTTCTATGAAGAAATTCTTTCTTATGTCCAGTTTAAACTTCCTGTGGTGCAGGCTAAGGCTGTGACCTCTTATTCTGTATGCTCCAGTATGATTTTGTGTTACAAGTTCATGCTGCTGCTCTTGAAGTTCAGATGTTCTGAATTTGGACATATCGAGTGTTTTTGTGAGTTTGTTTGTTTTGGTTGGTTGGATTTTTGAAAATCTGTTAAATACTACATATTTCAGAGCAGAGAATGGCTACCCCATGTCAAGATGCAGAGAACATGGGGCAGAAGAAGAGAACTGTTGAATTCATGCTCTCTTGTTAGTGGCTTTGATGGCAGTGGTGAAGGAGCAGCCAGGCTGTGTGCTAATACAGCGTGTAACAGGGAGCTGAGTGATGTGGACTGGGGCTGGAGAGGTGGGAAGGCCCCTTAGGCTTGTACCAGTCGTGGCCATGCTGTACTTTGGCAGGAAATACACGAGATTCCCTGCCAAGCTGTGCAGTTCCTCTGCAGGCAGGGCACAAGATTGATGTTCGTGAAAGAACAGCATGGAAAATCAGCACTGAAATAGTAGGAAAAGGTGTTGCAGTGAGCCAATTAGTATTACTACATGGGCTAATCTGGGCAAAATTTGTATAAAGGCCACTTTGATAGCATTCCAATATTCATTATGGAGCTGGACCCTACTGCCATTCTTGCAGCTGGAAGCAGAATACTGCAAAGCTGCTGTGCCAAATACACTGCTACCAGTCTCAGAACCTCATTCCAGTTGCTGGGAAGGTGCTAAGCAAGTCAAATGTTGTATGTGATTTTGCAAAGAGGTGCAGTAAAGGTATGTTGGTAGTATGCTGTCTTCCAGATAACAGACAGGTCAGTTCTTCCCATCACATGCATGCTCACTCTGCTCTAAAACTCTCTGTGTCTGTGAAAGTCAATAGGACTGACTACTGTTGTAGCAGTGTTTTTCTGTTTTCACATTTCAGTTTTAGAAGGAGTTGTGACTTCTAGCCAGACCTGTGCTGCAAGCAGTTCTGCAATACAGTCAATGCCAACAGTAGTAAGCCTTCTCTGAGAGCATCCATACAAACTTCAAAATTTCTTCTGGGATACAGGTAGTAATTTCTTTTTTTTCTTTAAAAAGGGTAAAAGAAAACCTTCTGCAGAGATTTTGTGTGAAGGGATTTTAATTGATGAAATTTCATCATAAAAACTCAAAACCTAGAAGAGAAGTGCCCCATACCAGATCTTCAGTAGTGTTACCTGGAGACTATGGAAAGGACTTTGACAGATGCTGCTGAAAGTGTCCTAGATGACTTACATGGAGGTTAGGCATTATGAACCTGAGTTTGTGACCCAGCTTCAGGATGTCTTTTTTCCTGAATCTCCTGTTTTCATTTAGGACTTGCTATAGCAAGCTTAGAAAATTGTTACAAATGAAACACAAACTAAAACAGCTTTTGTGGACAAATCTCATCTTGACAGGAAGGCCCTCTTGCTGAATTCCTCTGAGTCCATTTCTACCAGGTTGCACCTTCATTGCTGGAGACCTGAATGCTAAGGTCCTGGCTTCCTGGTTGAATTAATACTGCCTCTTACTCATTTTACTTTGTTCTCTGGGGAGCATGCTGAGAGAAAATTTTAAAAAAACTAGAATAGAATTTTCTTCTGAAAATTGGCTGAATTATACAAGCATTTCATTCAACTGTTGACATCAATTTGAATTAGAAGGCTATTTCACAGCTGCTGTATGCAAGAGTTGTTTTGGGTGATGGAGAGGGGGATATTTGCATGCTTGGTTCATGAAGGACCATGTGAGATGCTTTTGGAAGACTAAAGGAACCAGATCTATCAGCACCTGTACCGCTTGTAGATGCAAGAGGTGAGCATATGCCAGCATCGCTTTTGCATTTAAATTCATTGCCAGTGGAGCTAGGTGGCATGTGTTAGAGTGTACAGCAATGTGTAGGCAGTCTAGAAGATTAGTGGATTAGTACTCAAGTGTGAAATCAGGAGTACTGTAACGTGATGGTATAGAAACCCTGCAAAGAGCAGACTTGGCAGGATTTGGCTTGCAATGCCAGAACAGATTCCCCAGGTTGAATTGTGCAGTCTTACCCTGCAGGATTTACTTGGTGCTGTGGATTTAGCTAGGCTGAAGCAAATGAGGGGAGAAAGATTTTACCTATTTTACGTTTGTATAAGTTGACCTCTGCTCTAAGCAAAAATATATGAGTAAGATTATACTAATGGTATTCCCTGTACCTATACAGTGTAGTCTCTTAAGTGGAATTAGCTTGCTATGTGTTTGTAAATTTTACAGATTGTAGTACTGAAACTACCAGAGCCTACCTCTGGCAACTGGTGCTTATGATTAGAGCTGGCAAATACAGCAAAACATGTATTGCAAACATTCATTTGAATTCTGAACAGCTGTTTGATTCATGTTCGTGTACCTCTGTTGTTCGCTGTTTGCAAGCATTCATGCAAATGGTTTTTTGTCTGCATTAATGCAGTTTCTTACATGAATAGTCATTTTCACAAGCAAGTAATAGTCTTTGTGTGAGTGATGATGTCACTGTAGGTGCTTTTGGGTTTGACTACCCCTCCCCTCCCAAATTTAAAACTGTCAGTTACACAAAGAGCAGAATAATTCAGTGCATTATATGGAGCCAAGCAACCACCTTGATTAGTTCACAACCATCTCTACTGCTGACATTTATTTAGCAGGTAAGAAAGATGTCTTTTAAAAAATTAAGCTTTGTTTGCAGGCTAAGATAAAGACTTAAATTCAAAAAGACTATTAATCACAACAAATAACCCAAACATCTTGGCTTGTGAGCATCAATATTCGTGATGTGACTGTGAAATTATTTGCCAAGTCTCCCTAGAATGTTATAGTACATGCTGACTGGCCAGTGGGTGGGAGTTGTTTGTGATGAGTACTTTGCAGTAATGTTTTATATGTAACATCTGTTTTCTGCATTCTCCAGTTCAGTTTTGCAGTCATTTGCATAGAAGTGTTTTATGTTCAAAAGTGAATTTGTATTGTTACTACAGACTTAAAATTTTTCTGTACTTTCAGTTGATACATTTGAGACAAGGAAAATGCATAGGACCTTTATTTAATGCCTACCTTTGTTTATTTTTTGTTTTATTTTCAGATAAGAATTTTTATTCAGGTAGATTTTATCATGAAATGTGATTAGGTCTCAAGAGGGAATTAGTATAAAATAAGTTTTCACAAATAAAGCCAAGAAATAAGTAGCTGGATTTCTTATACCCTGACCCCCAGCCCTCTCCACTCCAAATGCCAATTTGCTCTTGAGCTCCTTTTCCTCTTGATTTTTCCATAGCTTTAGTCAATAACTGATTTCTATAGTGAGGCTTTTCTCTAAATCATGAGGATATATAATTTGAATAGGGTTCTGGTTTATTATTTCGTATCTTTTTTTTTAATGTTTACTGCATACAGTACATGCTTCACAGGTATGCTCCATACTTGTTCAGTGTCCCAGATGATGTTATATGAGCTATAGCACTGAATTTTGCAAAACATCTATTTGAAAATTTTGGCTAGCATGAAAAAATGGTTGGATTTGTCTTTGTGACTTGTCCTGGTTTCGCCTGGGACAGAGTTAATTTTCTTCTTAGTAGCTGGGTCAGTGCTGTGTTTTTCAGATTCAGTATAAGAATGATATTGACAACCTACAGATGATTTGGTTGTTGCTAGGTGGTGCTTGCCTTAAGTCAAGGACTTTCCAGTGTCCAACCCTCTGCCAGTGAGGAGCTGGAGCTTGGCGGGGCATGGCCAGGGCAGCTGACCCAGACTGGCCAAAGCAATTTTCTGTAGCATAGAATGTCATGCCCAGTATATAAACTGTCCATGCATGTCAGTGAGACACTGAGGATATGGCAACTTAAGTTGGGTTTTGTAGAACAAGTGTGGCAGTGTATACTACCACAGTATCACAAGAAAAATTTTCTCCTGGGAGCACAGGTAATGAATGCACTGTCACCTGTCCACTCACTCGGTAATTCTAACATCACTCTTTTTAGACCTTTCACTGGGATTTGGAGATACCTGCTATCTAAAGAAGATGTCTAAAGGTGTGCTGCAATGAGATTGTGGCCAAGATTCTCTAAAATTTCCAGCCTTTTTAGGTACCAGAGAAAGTCAAACCAGCCAGGCTTTTATATTATTTTACTTTGCAGGTTCCAGATAGTACTGTGACAGTGTGAAATGTATCTCCCATATTTACATGGGATTTTTATCGTCTAGTAATATTTTTAAATATCGGGTGCATTCCAGTTATCTGGCATCGTGGGAAGGCAAAGCCTGTTGCCATGGAGCTTGAGGACTTGCTTTGCCAGTCAGCATACCTGTAGAGAACTGGCTAAATGATCTCATTGTAGGAGTAATTTCATCAGCGTGGAGGAAAACTAGGAAGTGAAGGAGGAAAAATTGGATGGGGGATGTTTGAGAAAGATACATCCTTTCACAGCACATAGCCATCATATGCTTCTGCTATGTCAAGCTGTCACTTTCTTGAAGAGTCCGTAACTGTGTTAGGCAATTGGTGTTTGACCTAGAGCTCATAGCAATGTGTTAGCTTGTTTTCCTTGCTTTAATACTGTTCCCTCTGTTTCAACTTTGTTTTGCCTTGCTATGGACTAATGCCACGCAAGCATGGTGAGAAGGATGGCAGAGGATTATGTATGATGTTACTGTGTAAGGATTTTTTTGTTGTTGTGAAGGATATATCTAAGAACAAGATAGATTCCAGTGTTTGCTTGTTACTCAGCTGTGGGAATTGGAAGGATGCTGCTCCAAATCAACTGTAGCTACTGCACAGCTGTTTAGTAATCATCTGGAAAGGTCTGTTTCTTAAAGCTGTTAGGGTGTCTCTCAGGAGTTTCTTCCTGCCTCGCCTGGGCTAGCCCTGACACCCTGGCTTTAGCAGAAAGTACGGTCCAGTATCCTAAGATACCTTTCTGATCTTGTGGGTTCTCGCCATTGCTTCTGCTGCTAGAACGTGAACAATGACGAGGAATAAAAGGAAGGACTCTGAGGGAAGAACAGCAACTGGGGTTTATTGGGATCCGTGCGGGACCACCCACCCACCAGAGAGTCTGGCAGTCAGAGCAGAGATCGCCCTGGTACAGCACCTTAAATTCAGGGGAGGAGCAAGGGAAAGGTACAGTGAGAGACCAATCCGTGTGTTGGGGGGAGCGGCTCTGAACATAAAAGACAGAAATGATATCAAATCAATAAAGCAGAGGAGGGAACAGCCAGAATTCTGCCCAATCACTCGACAGTCTCTCTGGAACTTTCTAGACCTAGGGTGAGGTCTGGGAGTGATGGACAGATCTCAGGAACAGGGGTACAGAATGATTGATAGGGGCAGGTGTGGGTAGGGAATTAACAAGCATCTTTGATGGACGGGACAGGTGCAGGCACAAACCAAGTGAAAAGTGGGAATTTACAGAGGGGTACATGGAACAAACCATTATAAATCATACAAATAGAAAAAAGGCATAAAACAAATACATACATGGAACTGATAAAACTGAAGACACACCACTGCCGTTTCTGGTGGAACCTTTCAAGCTAACTTTTGCCCTTTTTAACCAAATGGGTAAGTATGATATAGCAGATCTCTTTACCTGTAGCTGGCAGTAATTTTTCAGCCTCTGAAGGCTGAACCTCACTGGTGCCTTAGTGGAAGTCCAAGAATATTGATTAACTATCTATTTGGTTTTCTTAGTCATGTGCTGTTTTTTGGTTCCTATAGTCAGGAATGGACTTCTGTGTGCTGCATTCTATACCTACATGCATTTGCTCAATTCTTTTCAGAATATACTTACGTATTGCTGAAGTACTCTGTGTATTTAAGAGTATTCGCATCCTATATAATGGTAGTCTCACATACCGTAAGTGACTTGTGTTAGCAAAACTGTGTTGCTGCATAGTTACATCACCCTTATGATTCCTCCTGTCAGTTACAGGATTTATTATAGTTCTGCTTTCCATTCATGTATTGAAAATTTGACTTGTGTGAGTCTTCAGACCTACCTCTTGGGTCTTCTGTTCAAATGAGATTGGATTTGGATTTCTTTGTGACTTGCAGTTGCTTCAGTTAATTCCTCAACATCTGAATTTAGTTGTGCAATTGTAGTTATGATGCAGGGCAAAGAGCAGTTCAGTTGAGTCCTCTGGCCTGGTTCCCCAGTTGTGCACTTAGGGAACCTTTAGTGACATCACTAATTTTGTGGCCTCACTGCTGTTAGAAGTTTGACTGTTGCTTATTTCTGTTGGTCTCTGGCATATATCCATGTCTTCCACTTGGATATATCACACAATGAGCAAAGAGCAAAATAATGCTTTCATAAACAACATTGGGTTGTGTGTCCCATGCTTGTTAGGTCCTAGTTCCTGGAGATGTGGACCTCGCTCAGGTACTGCAGGATGCCCACGTAAATAAGGCTCCCAGATAGAACATGCCTGGTGCACTACTGTGCAGATGTGCTTCTTTCTGAAGAATATTGGCTTATGGAGCGGCATCTGTTTATACAGATGTTATTCTAAAGGGATCTCCTGCTGGTACATAGTGTGTACAAACAGCTTTAGATACTCTCTAATCTATCTCTGTGAAAGCCAAGCTCTTGAGTAATGGAAGTGTCTCCTTTCCCTCATGTAACATATTCCTGGGGAGACTTGATTACAGACAGATTAGAATCAGCCGATCTCAGGAAAGTGGCAACACATAAATTTGATCACAACTACTTTGTCAAACAACTTTCTTGATAATCTTCCTGGAAGAGATTCAGAATAAAAATCAGGCAACAGTCCCACTAAATATATGTAGTGGCTAGCTGTGCCTTCTTTTGTTGTGGTGATACTTAGGTTCTGCAGTATCCCTGTACCTCCTGTACCTTATCTTGATCAGCTAGCAATGTAGATTCTAATTTATGTCATATCCAAGGATCCTGAGACCCATTAGTTATGGTTATGTTAATGAAATGGCTTTGCTGCTAGCAGGTTGTGGTACTTGTTGCAAATGTAGGCTATGCTAAAACCAGGCAAATTTAAAACCCTTTGATGTAAAAAATACTTGTTTCTGCTACTTGCTGGGAACAGTTCTGGCTGTTGACACTCTCACTATATGCAGAGACTTTACTGATGTGCAAGACACCATTTAGTCATCCAGTCACTGTGTGCTTTTACTGGTGGGAGACAGTGTCTGACAAAAGGGCTTTTGTCTGAAGTCATCTCATGGTATGAAATGAGTTCTTGCTCTCTGACTGGCTGCACACTCATGATGATCACAGATACCAGGTTTGCCTTGCAGTGCAGTTATGACTTATGTTCTTTGGACCTGGAACTTCGTGACTCCTGTAGCCACAATTTCAATGGGTGCACACCATGGATTTTACTTAAGTCTCACTTGTATGATAAACTCTTTGTCAGCTCATTTCTCACGCTCTTCACTGAGATGTTTGAGTGTAAGCATTTTCTTTCTCACACTCCAGCTGCTTCGTTACCCTCTTCTACAGTCAAGCTATAATCCTGTGGATTTGATATTGCAGGCTGTTGCCATGGAAATAATGGTGATTTCACAATTTCAGTGCTGTAAGCACTGCAGGAGACAATGGAAAAGGTGGTTGGCAAGAGATATAGTGAGGATATGGGGGACGATTCAGAGGAGTTGTTTCTGAACCTGTACTTAGGGGGTGACTCTTCATAATTGTGGGATTTCTGTGTGTATGTGTGTTTAGTTCTTTTATCTCTTTTTCTTTTTTCTTTTTTGGTAAAAGTGTTTTTATTAGAGGCTGGTTCATAAAAATGCATTCTTACATTTTTGCAAAGGTTATTGCAAAGTGGTGCTAAATTCTCCTTTCCATGTCTTCAGAATAAAAATACAGTGCTTTCTTTGCAGTTTATAGTGATTCATTTTTGGACAAAAGGGCAAAGGTTGAGATCTAAGCAAGTTCTCTTTGAGTCATACATTTAGCCGGAAGAAATCCCTTTCAGGAAAACATTTTTTTCATGAATAGTAAAACAAACGAAGAACATCATGGTGAGCATGTGTATTTAGAGCCGTCTGTGTGACTAACTGTATGAAACCCTAATATATTTGTTATTTAATTTTTAGCATGCTCTGCATGCAAACAAGTTTGGTGCTGAAGATCATCTTATGCAGCATCTGTTCTTAGCATTATGTCAGGATTCCACATCTATACTGAAATCTTTTCTCTAAATTAGGCACATCCATAAAGGTAGAGTGAAGCTTAGCAGAAGAAATAACTACGTTACAAAATGAATTGAATTGGCAGCTTAACAAGCTGAAGGCAACTGGCATCAGATGAGAATTTTTGATACTAAAAGCTTAAAAGCGTCAAACAGCTTTTTTTCCCCAGCTATTTACAGCAGCATTTCACCGATTAGCACAGTCAGAGAGTAGATATTATCTGCAAATTTTAACTTAAGATCTTAGAATTAATTTTCAGTCTGCAGTAGGAATTAATCAGTAATGAGGGTGATAGTAAACTGTTTTTAATTAAAGATAGAGAAAAAATCAGATGCATTAAAGTTATCTAAAAATGGCTTTAAAAGTATTTCAATGTTTTTCTGCTTAGTATTTCATAAATGGAGATACGAAGATCAGCTGTTATATATGAAAGGGAAACAATAAAGAATGTTCAACATGACTCTGGCTTTGTTGGGTAATGTGATTAGGAAGTCAGGTTCTTAAGAATGGACCCAGTCCTTTGATGCTTGTGTGAATGGAAATAGTTTACTTGTGTGTCAGTAATCAAATCTGAATTTCAGAAATTCTCGGCAAGAAACTTCTGAGTAAATTAAAATGACAAAATGAGCCAGAACTGTTTGTGCAGGGCCTGGTCTGGAAAGATGCAAGGTGTCTCATACAGCTCTCAAATGTAATGGCAATTGCGGGCATTTGTTAGTACTGAGAATTACATAAATCAGACCTTTAAAATAAATCAAAAGAGACAATGAGGATTTTTTTCTGAACTATATTTACTACAGAACAATTTTTGTCATGTAGTGTTTCTTGGTGCCAAGTAAGTTTTTAAGTGTTGTATAAAGATGCATTTTTGATGAATTACATTGGAGTATTATGCTTGACCTAAATTTGCTGCATAACTGAATATATATATATTTACGTATGAGATTGGCTATAGAATTCCCTGCATTGGTAGAATATAGGTAGCATTTACTTTCTGTCTTAAAGTCAGTGAGATGATAAATACACTGATGATAGGTTGTGGGGTGGTTTGATTCCTTCTTGGAAATGTTGTTTAAAACTCTTGGTTAAGGAGCCATTTAGCTGCAGGTATTAGTATCTGATTGATAGGTGAACTCTTTCATGATAAATGAACTGGGAGACCTGCACAGTAGGTGGATGTTTCAGTGCCTCATTGCCTCTGTTCCTGTTACAGGTGCATGGTGACAGCACTGCAGCAATGAGTGGAATTTTAAAGAGGAAGTTTGAAGAAGTTGGTGGAACCTCACCCTGTTCGTGTGTGTGGGAATCAGATGATGACATTTCTAGCAGTGAAAGCGCTGACAGTGGAAGTAATGTCCATCCATCTGCTTCTAATCATTTTACTCGTAAGTACTAAAGGAGTGTGTAAGGCATGATACTGCTTCTTAAACAAGCTAAGAAAGGTTAATTTTACTTGTTGGAAATACGTGAAACCTATCTGCCTTTTTAAAAGGTTGGGTTTTTTTTTCTTTTATTACATTTAAATGCTCACACAGTGAGGAAGTACTTATTTTTGAAAAAATAACTATTTCCTCTGGTAATTGTTTCTGTGAAATTTTTTATGTCAGAGTGAGTTTCAGAGGAAATTCCACGTTTGCACTCTATCATTCACATATGGTTAGTATGACATGTTTGAAGTATATAGGAGTATGTCTTCCATTTTGGGTGATGATTTGGGGAAAGGAGGAATATTTGCAGTAACTATATTGGAGGCCAGTGCCTCTGTTTGGCGTTGTGTGCTCAGAGTTGAGAGTAGTGTACACAGTCTGTGACAGAATTTGATCAGTCATCCTGCCACCTAAGCCAATGCAGCCATACAGCTTTCAGTCATTTTCTTTCAGTCATTTCAGGGGTAAACAGAGGAACAAAATTGTAATCCTGCCTGAGAGGGCATTTATAGTATAGTTACAGTACAGTAACTATAGATAATTTAGTAACTACAGTAACTTTTATATAGGAAGAATGGGTTTATTGAAGTGAGCACTGTAACAGATTGCTACTTAAGATTCTTCAGAGGCTCTGGAATTTCTCATTTTCTTTTAGAACACATCTCTTTACAACCAGATTCTGATAGTAGTGGTTTTCAGATTCCTGTCCTCTGTTGTGGTTGTTTTCTCTTAGTCATCAGCTTCTGTAAAACCCAAATGCCAAATTTATTAATGGTCAAAGATCTTTAGATATAAAGTGAATATTTGCAAGAATATTAATTTTACATTTAATAAGAATATTTACATCACATAAGAATATTTGCAAATAAAGATTCTTCTGTGAGAAAATTGCAGGATTGGATTGCATAATGTTTGATTATGGAGCAAAACAAGAGAACATGCTTTGCTGTTGCAGACAACTCTGTTCTCACTAGTATATGCTATACACAAAACAGCAGGCTTTTAGAATATGTAAGACATTTGCTCTAGCCTCATCTGAGTTCAGTGTAAAATTCTTACCCCCTCAGCCCACCTTATGAAGTGATGTGTTTATTCTGTACACATACTGTGTGCCCAAAGCCATTCTGCTGTTCAAAAAAAATCTAGAAATATTCGTATAAATTCTTCCCACTCTTATTTATCATTTTTTCTCTAAGGGACTGCTGAGACACAGCAATCTAAAAAATCCTCTGTTATGTCATGAGCTCCAGTAAACTGTGTCAGTACAGAGTAAGTCTTTGAGGTGGTAGAATGTTATGACAGTATTTTATAAGCTGCATGTAGATTAAGGCTGTTGTTAATAATTAATACTCAATATTACACAATTATATTTACATTTATCTTCCTGTGGTAGCCTGTCCTATACAAAAATAAGCATTGTGCATATCCAAATCAATTAAATTATTGTAGCAGCCTTATCTTGATTTTCTTTTCCTCAGTGGCATCTATGGAAATGAATGTGCCTTTTTCAGAATTAAAGATAGAAGTGTTCATGTATACACATGTGCATATATTTATAGTGTGAGAAAAGCATAACTATATATGTGTGTGTGTGGTTTTTTTCAAGTGACATATATGTACATGTACTTGTGTACGTAAGTATGCACACATGCAGTAATTGTGCTAATGACATACAGAAGCCTTGAGTGATATTTTAAATGTAAAGTCTGTGACAGAATGCCATAGAACTGAAGATATATTTCTCTTTCCCACCGAGGTTTACGGACCTGTGTGAATCGGGTACTTTTCTAATAAGAATCCTGCATATAAGGCAGTAAACAAATAAATCATGCTGTTCTTTTTAAGATTTGATTTTTCCGCCTTTCTTCCTTGTAAAAAAAGTTTATTACCACTCATGGGTTGTTTGCTGGTTATTTTACTGGAATCAGGATTTCACTTTGGTTTTAATTCCTCAACTCATTTTTAGTGAAGTTAACAGGCAAATTTTGCTGTTTCAAACTTTATCTTCGGTGCAGCTGGAAAGTTTCTCTGTGTATATCAGTTAAACTTCAGTAGGCTACTGAAGCATGTTACACACCAAATATGCTCACCCTACCATTAAATGTATTCCTTAAGCAGGGTGGGAACTGGGATGTGCTGTGAGCATCTGAAGTTGTTTAGCAGGTCTGGAAAGTCCTAGATGCTATCATGATAAAACAGAGTTTATTTAAGGCAATTCTAAGAAAGCATAGGGAATCCAAGTACCTGTGTTCTCTCTATTCAAAATATGTGTACCTTGTTATTTTGAAAGAATAAATTAAAGGCACAACTTTTCAGAGGAAACCAGTCAAAACAAAAAGTCCCTAAATTTCTTCATAAAACTTAATTCAAGGCTTCTGAGATGGTTATTTTAAGATCTGAGTACTTCCACATCTGCATTGCTGCTTTTTGTGTTATTAGTAAAGCTAATCGGTTTGGTCACCTGCAGTGAGGCCAGTCCAGTAATATTCCTGTGTATTATGACTATTTTCTTTTTAGCAGGGTGATCTCTGCTTAAAGGGAAGGTGTTTGCAGTAAGGCAGCCCTGTCAGTTAGTAATTATGAAGTGTCAAGTGGTTCCAGTAAAAGGCAGGAAGAACTCTGGAATTGAAGTTGGTCTATGATTTAGTTCTGGGAGATGGAGAGGAGAAGACTCCTGGTGGCTTAGTCAGGAGCAGAGTTATATTTTATGGAGTTTCATGTCATAGGGAAAAAGCCCAAGATAACATTTGAGATGGAGCTGAACCATCTTGTGTGGGCAGAGGCCTGCCGACAGAAGTATTTTTCTGAACAGTATTTGTAAGAGACAGAAACTAACAGCAATATAGATTTTAAAAATGGTTTGTGTCAGATCTCAGGAATGCTGAGGGCACTGACCAAAAGCCCCTCCAGGCTATCTAATTGTGTGATCAGAGAAATTCTGGACCCTTATAGCATAAGCTTGCACTGAATGTTTTCAGAAGAGTCTATTTGCTGTTAATGTAGCCAGTGTGTGGAGCAGCAGTGATAAATGCTATTACTTTCCAGACTCTGAGCAGATTATTAAAAACAATAATAATACCTATTAACATATTCTTTGTTTGATTTGGGAAACTTGTTGACTGCCTGGTTAAATTAATATAAACATCTCCAGCACAAAAACAAGCCTGCAGACATTTTCCATTGCTCTGTTATGTCATGACTGACTTCAGTTTTTACAGTTTCTATGACAACTGTGATTTTTTGATTGGTAAAGAATCAAGCACTAAAGGATTTTTGGAGCTGTAAAGTATTTTTCCATCAAAGAAGTAGAGTGAAAATATCAAGATGCTTTTCACTAATCAGTATTGAAATTGAATTGCTGTCTAAATGTGGATACCTGCTTGTGGCAGGCTCTACATACACTAATTTTTCAGATAGAAGAGATGAGAAAATAGCCCTATTACGGTTGCCAAATAATTTTCTGGAAAATTAATGATAATTTATGCTTACAGTTTAAGACATTCTTATTTTTCAAATCATGAGGGTATTGACATTCCCAGGTTAACTCTTAAAGAAAGGTACTTTCTTATCAAGATATGGTTCACAACAACACAACTGGATTGTTGTCTGTGATTCTTGTGAGTCATCAGCAAAATGGTACTTGGGGACTGGTGATGAAATTACATTAGATGAGAGTGAAAAAAAAAAGATTAATAGAATGTACAGGTGAACAGTTAGTGGTTACTGGGGAAATAGAGAGAGGAGCTGATAAAGAGCTCATCAGGATGGGAAGACAGCTTGCAGACTATGTCATGTATGAAGGAAAAGAGAGAAGGAGGTTCCCCAAGATAAGGAGCTCAACAAGCAACAGGGTGTTTTTCAGTAAAAGCAGGAAAGCAGTGGTAACAGATTTTACTTGGTAAATATGTCAGCTTGCAGAAAGGGCTGCAGATTGGCTGGCTCAAAACTGGGAAAAGGGGGGTGCTAATGAACAGAATGAGAACCAGCCAGCTTATCAAGATCAAAGGAATTTAATGCTCCAGGAGTTTGCAAATTCTTAGTCATTGAAAGTGACTCATCCTATTTCACTACATTGATGTATATGGAACGTATTTCAAAAACAAATTAGAAAATTACTGGGAAATGCTGATTTTGATTGTACAGCACATCTGTATCTGTACTGCATTTATTAGAGAAAAGCCTTGCGCTCAGAACATATGTATAAAGCCTGGTGTGTATTCAGGAGTGTGCACTGTCAGCGGGTCTGGAACCATCTTTTGCTGACAATTCTTAATTCAGGATGATCCTAACACAATGTATGGGATTCTATTTGCTGATCGAATGTTGTCTGTGAGATTGGATAAAAATTAAACATGATGCTTAGATATTGTTCTTGATTTGTTCTACAGAATTAAAATTATATAATGATCATATCTTAGCCACTGGTTTTAGACTTTTTATAGGAGTTGCTGTCTCTAAATGCTATTACAATATCCAAAATAATTTTAATAACTTAACAGTCTCATTTATAAAGTCAAAGAATATGAAGTTTCTTTTTTCTCTCACCAGTAATGCACGTAATCTTAGAAATGCAAAATCATGATGACCATGGTTTTTTTTGACAAAGAGAGGTAAACATGCCTAAGCTCACAGATTTTCAAATTCTTTCAGAATTTTTTCTTTTCAGCTAACTTCTACCTTGGGTTTGAACTAGGCTCAGCTAACATCCTTCTCTGGAGAAATGATAAGATTGGGAAGTAGGTGAGTTTTATTTTAGTGAAGACTTGCTCTGTGGTCTTTGTAAAATAAGATCAGAATTTTAAAATGTATTTCTAAGGGTAAAAAAGCCTTAAGGTGTCTTGGGTACTAAAAGTAGCTGTCCCTTTTTTCAAGTACAAGGAAGCATTATGACAACATTTGGATACCACAGAAAGCTGTGGGTGGCCTGATACCATTACACTAACTTCTGTAGGGAAATAATTGGTGAATCCAGTCACAGAGAAGGGAAAAAATGGATTTTTCTGTTACCAGTTTATAACTATGAATAGATTAATTTTTGTCTGAAAGTAAGTTTCATGCTTGCTTTCTCCTGACTGCTGCATCCAAATGTTCACTTTTATTCTTAGTGAGAGTCCCAGTGGCCTTCAGCAGCTTGGAATTGCTTTATGTGCTCTTAAAAAGCAAATGAAGCTTCAGAGAGATTATTGTGACATCTTCTCTCCTCATCTAGTGCCATGATTAGTACATATTCTTCATTTTATACTAGTCTGCAATGTCTCCTACCAGTCTGTCTGAAGATGGTTTAAAGATGTTTTGAAATGTAAAGCCAAGTTAGATTCATACTTTTGACAGAGTATGCTGTCTTACTGAACGGGTTGGATGGGACCCTGAGCAACCTCATCCTCATGGCTGGCACCCTGCCTGGGGGTGGGAGGCTGAAACTAGATGATCTTTAAGCCCCCTCCAAACCAAACCATTCTGTGATTGTCCATTACAGTGACCTTTATAACTAATATCAGACTGTAGCACCCTCAGCACAGGTGCCATTGTGCAGTCTTTTCTCCTTACTGGATATTGCTCTGCTGTTCCTTGCTCTCATTTAGTGAAGCACTAATTTAGCAATAGTGATGACTGAGGGGAGTTAACTTCAGAAGGACAGCAATATAAAGGCAGTGGATCCACTTGTAGTGGATCTTCTAAAAGAAGTTCCTTCCAGGGGCTTGTCCCTGCTCAAAGATTTTTTCTCTGTCAGTTGATACAGCTGTTGTTTGTATGAACATGCTGATCTTAGGTCTCTAGCAGTGACTTGGGAACAGCCTTCTGTGGGGTTTGGATTGGTTGGTGTTTTGGTGGTTTGTTTTAATAGACTAGCAGTTCTGCTTGCAAGGCAGAGTTAACAAGGAGATGAACTTAAGTAGTTTTATCTTGGTGCTTTGTAATGAAAACATTCTAATGCTTACAAGAAAGGTGCAACTGTATTTTATCTCTGTTTGCAGTCTTAGCAGCCTTCAATGGTCGAGTTTTATATTCTGATTTTTCTTACCTCATTTGTATTGTACTAGGACTTTCTGGCTCTACTGGGGACCTGGACCTGCTTAAGATGAAAACCTGTATCTGCATACAGAAAATGCAGACAGATTTTCTCCAATATAAGACAGCAACTACGTACAGTAAATGCATGTGGTTGCTGTCTTATAAACTGCAGGAAGGAATGAATCCATGGAAATTGCTGACCCATGGGCAAAGATTTGAAGAACTTTGATTGAAACATTAGGGAAAAAGAAAAGTGTTCTGCTTGCTGGAGGCTGTATTGACTTCTTCCTTTCTTCCTCCTCTGTAGACCAGCCCCATCTCACTTGTGTATTTTACACTTGCTGAGATGTCCTGGTGCTCAGGGCAGTCCCCTGGTGTGCACGGAGTGTGAAGGTGTATTTAAGGTCCTGATCCTTAAACGAATATAAAGAAATTGAGTATCAGTCCTCTCCCTCCTACAAAACACTATAGTGATGTTTTCAGCAGGTGCAATAAGGAGGCTATAATAACAGGCTATCTTTTTTTTTTTTTTGAATTTGCCAATTCAGTCAATTAAAAACAGTTACAGTAATTGTTTGATTCTAAAGCTTTTATGGGCTGTCTCTGTTCCCTAAGAGTTTCTCTCTTTGGCTTCCCAGCAGTCTTGCTGCGGTGTCTTATGTTCATCTACATGTTCATCTGTCTGTTTCAAGAATTTAAAGCAAGTGAGGTGATGTGCTTCTTCATAGATGGCATTCAACAATATTGATCATCATTCTTTTGTTCACTAAATACACAGCGGTTTTGGTGTTCTGATTGTGTGACCGCTGTGCTAGCCTACCACAGTGTGTTTGTAGTACTAACAGCATTAAGGCATGTGGGTAGCACCCAGACCTCAAAGTTTATATTTCAGAGTTTTTATGATACCTGTAGCAAAAAACCCCCTCAAAAACAAAAAACACCCCAACCAAAAAAAAAAAAGAAAAAAACAAACAAAACAAAAACAAACAAAATCCAGGAACAAAAACCAACCAAACAAAAAAGGGAGAGAAGATAAGCAACTCATTTAGTCTGAACTTACATAATAGTGATATGACTGTTCTGAAGGGGAAAGCGAGTTAGCAGTTATCAAGGACATTGGCTTGTCATCCTGTTATTTCCCAGTTCACTATCAAAGCCAATTAAGACTCTTTTTGTAATGCGGAGTCTTTTGTATTTTAATGAATTCATCATCAACTGTGTATGCCCCAGAGTAATAGTGGTGAGAAGGAGAGTTTCATCATCAAACTGATTGAAGACTCAATGACTTCATCCCAAGTGAGGCTTCAACTATTATCATCCGTGGCTCCAGCCTTGCTACATGACTCGTTTTCAATGGGTGCTTGTGTGCAAAATAATAAAATGCCAAGCCATTATCCCTCACTTGCAGTGAAGATACTGAATGCACTGTCACAGGACTTGCTGTGAGATTATCAGAGACAGCTTAACCCAATGGTAGTGCTTGTTGATTTTCTGAGTTACTGATAGTGAACTGCTCTGTATAAATATTTTTTGTATTTGCAACTTCTTGTAAAGTAGTTTCTTTCCATTTTGGAAACTCCAGGCTTTAGATACAAAACCCAGATTTTTAGTGCTGAAAAGTAGCATTTGTGTGTTGTCAACTGGTTATCTGAGTATTTTATTTAGACAAGGATATTTGGGGATGATTTTGAAAATGATTAAGCAGGAGTTTTGTTTGCAACAAAACTAATGTCAATTCCAAACTCTTTCTTATTTCAATTGAGGTATGACTGTTAGCAAAGAAAGCAGCCATAGGCAGTGGTCATCTATAGAGCAATAGTTCAGCAGTGGTTACTATGGCAACCATAGGTGACCTACATTTTACCAAAAAGTGATCATGTGTCCTTTTTTTTTTTTTTTTTAATGGAACGTATCCATTGACTTCTACTACTGTTTTTCATTTTTTACATATTGTTTTACTTAAATAGTATTCTTAGTTTTGAGTGATTAGTGTGAAATGGACATGAAAAGTTTTGGAGCAGAGATACCATTTCATTGTTACCCTACTATTTAAAATTAGTAGAAATTTTTACCTTTGTTGTCATGACCAAGTGTATGTTCTTAGGAGGAAGGTAACACAACTTAATTAATTACAGCTGCATTAAAATAATGTACTATTTGTATGCCTACCAGTGTGTGGTTTATAATGGCTTGCAGTGGAAAGACTCATTGTTGTGAATGTACCTATTTCACTAACATTAAAAGTCAGTAGGCTATGGTCTGAATAAAGCTACCCAAACTCTGGACTTTGAATAAGCATCACAAATGCTTTTGGCTGTAATAAGTTCATCTTGCCATTGCTTTTAAGGAAGTGAGAATTTTCTTTAAAAATGAGACTATTCTGCAGACAGACAGAAGAGCAGCTAAGAGAGATGACAAAATGTGACATTTCAGATAAAAATTGAGTTGGCATTTTAAAAATACATTTCTCACAATGAGATAAACACAGAAGAGGAGGTGCTGGGTCAGAGCAGGTATCCAAGGAAGTCATTAAATATTGTGATTTGTCTAGAATTTCGCTTGCAGATGAGCCAGGACTGGATTTTCATAACATTTTGTTAAAAGAGGTTCTGCAAGAAAGAATATAATTTTCTTTTTAAATTTTTTTTTTTAATTGGGGTGACTTTGGTAGTCTTCAGATAAATATAGTGTTCTACGTTGAATTGTTTATTGTACTTTGTAGTGTGAAGAAATCTTTGGTTTCACATTAATGAAAGACAGAGAAATCTACAGTAGAGGGTTTTGAGACCAAATTTTATTTTTCATAACTTAATGGATCGCTTGCTAATTACAAAAACCCTGTCATAGCCATGAGAGTCTATCATGGCATTTCATGGAACTACTAGGCTGAGGTGAATCTATTCAGATCCATATTTTGCAGTCCTTCCTCATTGTTCCCATGTACATCATATGCATCCTGCAGCTGATAACGGAACCACCTCCCTATGTCTCCTATATTTTCCATTTTCTCCTCTCTGCCCCACGCATCTTTTGTAGCCTGTTTATTGCTTTGAAGTTTATACAGCCCACTCAGTTTCATCCCCACTGCACGGCATGCTTTGCACCATCACTTCAGTCATGTGTTATTAGATTAGCTATAGACTCATTTGTTTGCATAACTCAAAAAAGAAAGTATTTTTTGTTTGTTACCTTTTTTCCTGTTTCAGAAAGCTGGAGTTGTATGCCCTGTGTCCAACTGTGTACACTCTAATACATGCAAACAGCAGCAGTAGTATTGGCAAGTAATACTAATTGTGTGAAACAGGCAGTACTAAATTTTTTTGGGAGTTGATGTAATTCGTCTTTATGATGCCGAATTTAATTATCACCTACACTTCCTGTATCATGATCAAAAACTTTTTTCCTCAAACCATTTTGATCCTAAAAATTCTTATGTATCCCTTAAGCAGAATGTCACAATAGCAAGCATTGCAGCCCTGATTCTCAAGATCATAGCTAAGACAGTGTGTAAGAGCTGTATGCCCAGAGAATGTGTGCGCCTTTGCTGAAGGAGGATGTGAAAATCACCAGAGGTCTAACTGGAGTTTGTACCAAAGCTAAGACCAACTAAGTGAGGATTCCTACATTATTTTAAAGCTGGATCATAAGCTTTAGGGGCATAAGTTTGTGCTGATTTTGGCTGGGGCAGAGTTAACTTTGTGCACAGTGGCTGGTAGGGGGCCGTGTTTGGATTTGTGCCAAACACGGGGTTGATGATACAGAGATGTTTTGTTATTGCTGAGCAGGGCTTAACCCTGAGCCAAGGCCCTTTCTGCTCCTTGTACGGCCACACTGGAGAGAGAGAGGGGGCTGGGGGTGCCTGGGAGACACAGCTGGGACAGGTGACCCCACCTGACCAAAAGGACATTCCAGACCATGGCATCATGGTCAGTGTATGAAGTGGGTGGCAAGAAGGAAGAAGGGAGGACCTCTGGAGTGCTGGTGTTTGTCTTCCCAATAACCTTACCCTTGATGAGGTCTTGATGTCCTGGAGATGGCTGAGCCTGCCTGTCTGTGGGAAGCAGTGAATTAATTCCTTGTTTTGCACTTTTTGCATGTGTAGCCTTTGCTTTCCCTATTAAACCCATGAGTTTTCCAGCTTTTACCTTTCGGTTCTCTCCGCAGTCCTGCTGGTGGGGCACTGAGCGAGTGGCTGCCCAGGGCTTGGCTGCTGTCTGGGGTTAAACCATGGCACAAGCAGGCATCTCTAATGGCAAAGCTGCTACTGTCACTGCCTTGTGCCACCAGTCCCTTCTCTCTGTATGATCACCATGATTTTGCAGTATGATTAAATGTTAGCTTGTTTTTAGTTTTGCTTTTCCAAAAACTGTATCCAAAAACGTATTTTAGAAAGATACCCAACCTCACTTTAAGGACTTCAACAGATGGCAAGTCTGTCACCTGCCATGGTAAGCAGGATTAATGTTTAATTGTCCTTGCAATTACTGAATTTTGCCCTGCTCAGTGAAATACAGGAAGGTGCTCAGACTCCCCGTTGTGTCAGAGCAGAAGTACCTCATGTGTACCAGAAATCAAATGTGCATACTGGCTGTGTGCTCAAAGGTTGTATGATCATTTATTTTTTATATCAATATGCTGTTCTGAATTTTTTCACCCTAATATGGTAACTTAGCTTCATTGCAAACAAGTGGAATTTTCTGTTTATTCTGTGAGTTTGCATATGGCATCACATCATTTTTCATAGAAATTCTAAGAATTTGTTGGTATCATTTTAATAGTAATGAGACATGAATTTGATTTTTTAGAGGACAGATTAAGGAAATGTCTACAGACTGAAAACATGATTTCAGAGGTCTAAAAATCTCCTGAGAGAAACTGGCGTTCTTTGAGATCACAAGGTCAGTAGTACAGTAGCAGTTATTCACCTGCATATTTCTCTACAGTTATACAAGTCCAATTTCATTTTGTACCATTTGATGGTACAAAACATGATGCTGTATTTACATCTCTGCAGAGATTTTGATTAGCACTTTTGGAAGAACATAAGTAAAAAACCCCAACAAAATCAGTTTTCCAGCGTCACCTTTGTGTTTAAAAATACTTAAAATTCATGCTGAAACCTACTGGATTAGCATACATTGGCAAATTCCAGTGAAATTAGATTTATGTAGGTAAAATGTTCCTAACTTATTGTCTGTGTTTGTAAATAAATTATTATTGTATATTTGCAATTTTTATCAGTTGCTTGCAAAAGTATCACCTGTTTAATATTTTGGAAAGAGAAACACCAAGTTATCTGAAGAGGTACTTTCAAGGCTTTTATTTTAATTGTCACATCATAATGTGATTTATTTTTTCCAGAGACTGGAAGTAAGGGATATGATTTATTCAGCCACAAAGAGCTGGCCAACACATCTCAAGTAGTAAATATGTTCACAGAACTGTGTGTAATAAGTAAAATATTTTAATAATGTCACAAGTAACTTAAAATGCTTGTTAAATAGCAAGAAAATGATGATAGCATCTTCTGCTGGTTAACTAATTTTTAATTTCATGTAAGCTTTACTGGGATACTGGAAAATGGGTATTTGTCTTTTATTTGTTTGTTTATTAGGATGTTATTTTTTAATGTTAATGTACTAATGAAGGAAAAAAATCAGAAAGCACCACTGTAGGTACCCCTCCTTCTGAAGGGTCTGTTTGATTTAGGAGTTAACCATGATACAGACACAGACATTAAACCTGTCTGGTTTTTGTGGGTCTAAGTGTGACAATTTGTCACATTGTTCTGACTTGAGATGTAGAGGACGGATAGGAGTTCCCACCCCCCTCCCTGCTTCTCCCTCTGGTACTCAGAGTTAGGTTTCTGGTCTACATAGGAGATTAGTTGAAAAGGGTTTCTTTTTCTGGGCATTTCAAAAAGTGGAATTTATTTAGTAAAGAACATAAGTAATCTATCTAATACATGTGATAATAGGATAAATAAAATTATCAATAGATTATAAATAAAATTATAAATATAAAATTATAATAATAAAAAGAACAGGCATGGTGGGTTTTTTGTTGTTTGCTCACCTTCCCCTTTGTTTTATGAAGAGCAAATTTGCTCTATGTGCTCTTTAAATGGCAGGTTAACTGCTGTAGCTAATTCCCAGGAATAAGCATATTCCAAAACAAGGTTAAGGTGGGAAAATTAATAATTTAACCTCGAATAGGTGGGATTTTTGAATTTCTTTTTTCAGTTACAGGGCAGACAAATGATAGAAATGTAAGATGACAAACAGAATTTTGAAGAAACAGGTTTTACTCATATTACCTGTAAGAGGAAGGAATTGCTAACCAATTGCAGTTCTGCTTTGATTTTGTTTGTTTGGTTGATTGGGTTTTTTGTTGGGCTTTTCTGTTTGTTTATTTTAAATATCCAAACACAAGGTCCTTGTCCACCATTTATCTTTATATCACAATCTCTGGCTAACAACAAAGGGGAAAAAAGACTACCACCACGACAAAACAAATAATCGCTCCCCCAAAAACCAAAACCCTTCTACAGGTCTTGAAATTACTGTGCGTTCACAAGGTCGGAAGAGTGATGAGGATGAAAAATTTACATGCTCAAATCTCAATCCAATGTCTTAAAATGGGGAGAGTGGAGAGGCAGCATAAATCACTAATCCAATTGTGCTAGAACAGCTGCCCAGATACAGCAACCGTGAAATCTGTGCTAGCAACCTGATTAAGTTGTTTTTTAACCACTGTGTCATCTAACTTAGCTCTGTGTGCAGTATGACAGTATCTGGATTCAGTGGCTGCTTTAAGACATTTTAGCTCATGGGGATGAAGCCCAATGAGAGTTCCTGCACAAATGCAGTGTTTTCAGCCTCTCCGGTGGTGCTGGCTTGGGGCTGGATTGTGCGCTTGGCAAAGGAGAGATGTGAGACATACAGAGATTTACCAAAGGCTATAAATTTCTGAAGGGGACAATCACCACTATCACAGATGCAACAGTTTTCCCATGTCAGGATCCATAAAACTGCAGGACAGCTGAACAGAGGATATTTCAGGAACAAATGATGGCATAGTCTTATTTTTAAAAAGGACCTAATTTAATTTTATGTGATGGTGCCTGCATTTTAATGCATAGCATAATAAAGCCTGAACCCTTTGGCTGAGGTCAGCCTATCTACTAGTGTCTTATTTAGCAGTAGTTAAGCATATAAAGAAAAAATTCTTCTCTTCCTATAAATACTTTCCAGTGGTTAAACTCAAGAGCTTTTAATTCTCAATATATGGGAACTTGGAAGATTTTTGTGACTATAAATTCCCTCACAGCACTTTTTTTTCCCTAGAAATACAGAATAAAAAGATAAAAAGGACATGTCCTGTGTTGCAATTACTGTAAAATTTATGTTGCATACTTGGAGTTTTATAAGTTGTGGCCTGTGGTTTCCCTTCTGAGAGTTCTGCTCAGATGCCAGTATTAGCTAAAAATAAATAAATAGCTATTTACTGGGCATGAAAAAATCCACTATCCAGAGAGCAAAATTAATTTGTAGGTTTTGTACTTATTATGACGTAAGCTATAAAAATGCATGACTTGCCCATTTCAGGGCTGGGAGACAGTTTAAAAACCCAAAGAAATTCCGCTGGAGAAGGTATGTGTTATGTAAAAAATAAGCACTTTGATAGTATCTCTACCCTTTTGTCTGATAAGGCACAGATTTTGTTGATAGTATGATGTAGTGTTTGAAATGTGACACAGGGAATTCTGAGACTTGCATTCTGTCCTCTAGAGTTTCCTTCCTTTGGGAATTTGAAGAATTCATTAAATAAATCTCACCAGAAGAGATTAAAGCCCTCTTTCAGCAAGGTGCTTAAGTTGGATTCATGGTTAATCAAAATAATTGTGCCTGGACCATTGGTTTCTAATATTAGTTCTCACTCAAATGGGGCCTTAAAAAATCAACCATCTAAAATGGCAGCAGAATAAGTAAAGGATGCTGATGAACAATTTCCAAAAAGCATGCTATTCACAATATTTTAAGAATCTATTTCTTTCTACCTCTATTTCTTCATTACTATTCCTATTATCCTTTTGATTGTTTGAAAAGCATTATAATTCAGTGGTCTGGTTTAGTACTTAAGTAAGTCCTAGACACATTCTTGTTATTTCTAATCCATCAAGAGTACCCAACAGCTCCTTTATTTTCTTTATACCAGTCTAATGAGGTCAGAAAGGTCAGAAGAAACTAGCAAGAAGGGTCAGAGTGGCTTATGCAGGGGTCCCTTTCTGTAGGCTGATATTCAGCATGCTATGAATGGGTCTGGCTATAGTATTTGCATTCTGCAGTGAAATAATGACATGAGCAATTTGACAAGTAGGCTTCATTATCCTTTCCCACAAAATGTATTTCCACAACTAGAGCAATTAGTAGGGATTATCTTTGAGAGAAGAAATAAATGGCTTTTAACCGCTTCGTGTGTACTAAAATACTGCTAGATGCTTTAAAATTTTCCCATTTGGGGAATTTATTTTGTGTTTTAAATACAAGTGTCAGGACATCACCCTGTATCAGAAGAAACAGTACTTTTCCATCCACTTACTGATCTAACTTAAAAATAGTATCCTGAAGTTCATATTAGACTTAAATTTCCAGACCTGACATTAAAATTTTCCTTCCCCCCCCACCTATTTTTGCTGAAAGTGCAAAATACTTTCTTCCTGTGATTATTTTGACTTGTTCAATGGAACAGGTTCTCTCTAACTGGTGGTTTTGGAGCAAACCTTTTACCTGTAACCACTAAAAGCACAGTTGACAGATGGGTAACAATAAGAGGTTTTTTGGGTTTTTTTTCGAGTGGAGATGCTAGGTATGGAGTATTTAAACTGCTCAAAGTCCCACAGAATTCCTCGTTACAAATGGATTTCATGCTGATCATGCAAACTGATTCCACATCTCTTCTGCTAGACCAATGCTGGCAGTTCAGTAGGTTCTTCTTTTTACAATCAGAGAAAAGTTTTGAAACATAACCATTAGTTAAAGTATTAATAACACCTGTATATTGAAAATAAAAGCAGTGTAGCATTTAATAAGTGCTTGGCATCCTATTTGTTACTAGTTTTTTGTTCCTAGGCTGAGTCCTATGCACTGGCTGGCTATGGCTTGAGAGTCCTCATTCGTTACCCATTGTCTAGTAAAAAATTCCTCTACATTTTATTTGACATTTATTATGTGTCCATCTTAACTTTTCGGGTTTGTTTTCTGAAGATTTGACTTTGGCTGATGACTGGGTGTTGGATAGAGACCATGTTGGATATTTCTTGACAGATTCACCTTATTTGTATGCAGGGAACAAAACACTGGATGTGCAGACAGGCAGGAATTTTCATTTCTGGTTCAGGCTGTATTTGACTCAGCTGTCAGCTTGTCTAGTGTTTGGGGTTTGGCATTTCTCACACCCATTGATAGTAGTCTGAGGTCACTGGTATATTTTCACCAAATTCTCTGGGCTTTTTATAGCAGAGTGAAACCTTTCAAATCTTGCACTTCTTGCTTGGTGCACTTTGCACTTTCTGAATTTTCCCACTATATTTTCTGGAGGGTTAGGATGCAAGGGAGTTCCTTTTTATTGCTTTTTCTTTTTAATGGATAGAGTTATGTTCCTAGCATAAATTGGCCATCAGTGCCACAGTATGGTATTTCTGATATTCTCATTCAATTAATTTTTCTCTCTCATTCATTTACTTTAGGACCCACGTGCCTTATTTTCAGCACATATATATTAGATAAAAATGGGTTTCTTAGATCTCAAAATAAACATTTTTGCCTCATCATCAGTTCATCTTCAAGAATTTATTATATTTCATTTTCTGAAATGTTGGCTTGCCTGTGCTTTTTTCCACTCTTGGTTCTTTTATTCTTCTAATTGCTACACAGTTTATTTTTAAAAAGTCACTTTTTTCCTTCCGTATTTTACAACTTTAGAGAAAGTTATATTTTTGGTGGCCTTTTCATTCCCATCTGTACTTTTTCTGGTTAATTTTAAAAAAGAGAAAAGCTTACGTATGATGTCTGTGTGAACAACATATGTATCTTTCTTAGATTTTTACTGTAAGATTGTTTTCCAGTAAGCAGTTTGTCTCTCCTCCAAGACAGTTCACTGAACTCAGCTGTGAAGCAAAAGAAAAATCATATGCAAACTTCTTAGCAGTTTCCATCGCAATATCACAAAATCCTGGTCTTAAAAAATTCATTCTTGCTGTGTTCTCTTGTATGTCTCAATATTGTTTTAAAAGTGATGTTACTTTGACCTCCTGATGCATCTATTTGTATCCCCATTAGCATCACTTTTTACTGTCATAAATGTGCTTTCTTTGTCTCTGCCTCTTGGAACAGGCAAGTTTTTGGTCTTTTCCTGTCCACTTACCAGCCAGGGTTCACTAATATTGGTAACTTAAAATTTTTGAATCCCATGCTGTTTCAAATGTTTTGGAGAAGTTCCTGCAAATGTATTTAATTGTTTTTTAAAATCTCTTTTAAAACTTGCCTTTGTCATTATGTGTATAAAATTGTCAGTTGCCATGCAAAAATACCTATTACAAGATGGCAAGTGGTAGCTCTGTTTTCTCTGCAATGCTCGGTCTTTGAATCCATCGTTGCTTCCTGCTTGACATTTAAGATACTTAGCTTCTAAGATTATGTATCAGGTTATATATAGCTTTTAAGGCTGTAAATGCTGTCATTATTGTGGTATACTAATTTAAGGCATCAGGCAAAGTTTGTGAGGAAATTAGCATTTTTTAATTAGATTAGCTTCTACAGCTAGAAAAGTAGGCAGGCTTTTGTCTCTGACCCCTTTCTCATGTCCTCAAAGGGTCTGATTTTCCTACTCATCTCAGTTTGTCTACTTCAAGATACTGCTGTTCTCTACAAACTGCCTATGTCATTGCCTGACACACTGAATGTCACGACAAGCTGGCAGCTACTGATCTGGGTCTGTTCCTGTGTGATTATGATCATAAAGCAATTTTTGACTTGTTTGCAATTTTGCAACTACAGAAAAGAATAGGAAGATCAGCACAGAGCATGTACCAATTTGCTGTTGTGAGTATGTAGCAAGCTAAATGTGACAGCTTTTCAGGAATTCTCATAGTGGTGGAGATAATAAGAAAAACTGCAGGATACACGCTGCACAGTGATGAACTCGTTGCCATTGTAAATGACACAGAATATGTTTTCTGAATGTAAATGGGCCGCTCCTGTCTCTCAATCCGAGACATCCAGGGCAGTGAGAATGTCTTTCGCTCTGAAAAAGTAGGACATTTGGCACTGGCAGATCTTTGTATTTCTTAAAATATTAAATGGCTGAAGTCTGCATTTGCAATCCTGTATCGTAGAACCTATGTAAGTGGACATAGGGCAGGAGAGCAATTCCAGTCTGGCAGCTAGAATAGTGCTAGTGTCACTGAAATCTGCCCACCCCAGAAGATGGAAAGAGAGAGCCAAGGATCTTGACTCTGAAGGATCTGCTCTTCAGTCACAAAACTGGTGAGTTCCCCTATGAGCTTGGAGCTGTTGATGTGGTAAAAGTCTGTTAACAGCAAATGACAGCTGGTGCTGTCAGCTTGCACCTTTGCTGTGACCTGGAAGGTCAAAACAGACACACTGACTACACTATTTCTAAATATCTGACAAGCCTAGTATCATCTCAACTTAATATAGCAGAAATAAACATGGTACTCATGTTTCTAAAAGGGAAAATATTATGATGGAAACGATATTATCCTCAATGCCTAAAGATGTTAGGCCAAAAGAATTAATTTCTTTGAGAAGTCACAATCATTGCAGGGATGCCAAAAACCACACTGAGTTGGTAATTGCTTCCTTTCTGCAACACAGGAAACTGTCAGCTGATGCAACTTTGTATCAGGTGATACCAGCAGTCTCTATGGTTTTGTTTGTCCCATAAATTGGTGATCCTAATGCAAAGTAGTTGGATATAATCCTGCTTGAAAGTCTAATTTATTTTTTTGAGATGTTCACTGGAAAATATGTTGAAGAATGATTTTAAAAGGGAAGAAAATTCCTCCTCTACAAGTGCACCAATATAAGAGGCTGCAATCTTTAGGGACTGTAGTCTGACTTCCTCAGCCCTTGGCTATTGTACTGCTGTCAGAGTGATAAGTGTGTCTACTTAATATTGTGAACAAAAAATCTAACTGAAACATTAAATTCTGCAGCTGGTAGGTTTCAAGCAGTTTAATTTAAAAAAATCATGATGGTTTCTGAAATGCTGAAATCTTGAAAGATATTTGAGCTATAAAAATGCTCTAATTAAAGTCTTTATTTAGTTCTGATCCTTTTTAGGTAGAAATTTTAGATAAAACAGTCACTTGATAACTACTTCTACAAAAGAACTTCCAAACTTGATCACGTTGCAGAAATGTTGATCCTTGTTGTAGCTACTACACTTAACCCTTTATGTACTTGGAAAGTTAGACTAAAACCACACTGTTTTGAACTTTGAACACTAGCTGAAAATAGTGTAATCAAATTATAAATCAGTCCATTTTGATCTCTGAAGTTACACCAGAGCGTCCTAGAACTGCCCACTAATTTGCTAATATGAATATGGTTATTTAAATACTGCTATCATCTTCTTCCTATATGAAAGAAGTGACAGTTAGTGTTCCTTAGAAAGCATATTTCTGAATTGGACTGGCTTACTTTCATAGAATAGAATCATAGACTTGGGTTGGAAGGGACCCTGAAGGTCATTTAATTCAAAGCCTTCTGCCCTGGACAGGGATGTTACCCACTTAGAACAGATTGCTCAAAGCCCTATCCAACCTGACCTTGAACACTTCCAAGGAGGGGACATCCACAACTTCTCTAGGCAGCCTGTTCCAGTGCCTCACTACCCTCTTGACTATAGAATTTCTTCCTAATGTCTAATATAAATCTCCCCTGTTCTAGTTTAAAGCAGTTCCTCCTTGGCCTGTGACTATCTGCCCATGTAAAAAATCGCACTCTCTCTTTTTCCTAAGCCGTTTTAAGTACTGGGCGGCCACAATGAGATCTTCCTGAAGTCATCTCTTCTCCAGGCTGAACAGCCCCAACTCTCTCAGCCTGTTCTCACAGATTTTTTCCAGCCCTCTGATGATCTTTGTGGCTCTCCTCAGGACCTGCTCTAACAGGTCTGTGTCTTTCTTGTGCTGAGGACCCCAGAGCTGGCCTCAGTTCCACAGATGGACTCTTTTTGACAGTAGAGGGGCAGAATCAACTCCTTTGACCTGCTGGCCACTCCTCTTTTGGTACACTTGGATTTCTGGGCTGTGGATGCACACTGCTGGCTCATATACTTTCTGAAACCTTAGCATGCAATGACATAGCAAAAAATTTGCTGTAAAAGTACAGCAGTTTGGCTTTTAACTTGATGGAAATTGCATGTATATGCTAGGAAAATTATTTTGGATGTTAAAATATATGAAAAGATTTTTCATTTAATTTCTTTAACACTGATGTTAGGGGAAGTGAAATCATTATTCTATTTTTAGGGTATGAGAAGAGAAATTACCTGCAAAAAGACTTTTACTTTATTAATGTAGGCTGCTGCCATGGAACATTTTGGGGGAGGTGGGTCTGGGGAGGAATTGTGTTGTGTTGTGCTGGTAGAGAAAACTCAGCATAAGCAATGAAATTCCCATTACTGTGCTGATGTTATCATTGATGCTGGTAGACAAAGTAAATAAAAATTATTTTCAAGCTCTCCTGGATACCCAAGAAATCAATGCTGGCTAAATGGAAATGGACAGAATTATTAAAGAAGAATCAGTTTCTATTCTTTAAAGGTTGTTTGAAACAGTGAAAAGCTACTTTACTATATAGAATTCAGTGTTTTTTCATACTTTAAATGATTGTGTTGTATGTGGGATGTACAAAGGTGGGAAGAACTGTTGTAGCAGATTCACTTCCTGTGGAATGAGATCCTAAGCTGATGTTCAGCAGTTCTAGGCAGGCACCTTTTATTGTAGAATTTAGATATCTTTTTGTCTCTTAGATTGAAAGTTCACTATGTAATGTTATGTATTTTATTCTAAGTAGTATGTTGTAAATGTCTTGTGCTTTAAGTTGGAATGCTTCATAAACTAACTGCTGTAAAATGTAAAAACCTATTTACATTGCTGCTTAGATATGTCTGTGTGTCTGGTATATTTTCACATGTCTCTGCTCAAAATACTTGTTTTTATTGTAGATAGGAACATATTTGAAGATTGTAACAATACAAAATAATCTTTGTGTGGAAGATGAAAACTAAAGAGCTTGTCTGCTTCACTGTGGAAGTTGAGAAAACAAGGAATAAGATCATGTTGCTGGTTTAGCAGCAGTGGTACTTTAGGAAGGTCTGTTGATGACAAGTCCAGTAAGGAAAAGTGCTCTGCTTCAGTCTGGATTTTTGTCCTGTTCCAACTGCTTTGACTCAGTAAATTTCTTTTTGGTTTACTGTGGTACAAAAAAGGGAACTAGAAAAACCAAATAGTTGGAGAGATAAGGTACTAGCTATCATGCTTGCTTCAAATATCTCCTAATTTTATTTTGCTTTGAAACTTTTAAGTTGGAAAATGATACGATGAGAAAAGGTGTTAGGTGACCAAGCAAGGAAAAGGGATGGAGTAAGGAGTATTTCAGTTAATTATAAGTCAAAAAGCACCTTTGTTTCTTCTGTTTATGTCTTACAATTTCTAAGCACACCAAGCATAGCTCTGTATAGTTCTGAATTACTTCTCAGCATGGGTCATGTTGGAATGTCTGAGGTGTCATGGGAACTGGATGGAAAAAAGCTGACTTACAAAGCCATACCAGACAGTGCAAGCAATTTCTCTTCAAGTATCTGCCTTCTTCTAAGTCTTTATTTTTTTTTTTGTTTGTTTGTTTGTTTCTTTGGGGTTTTTTTGTTGGTTTTTTTTTCAGGAGAATGGCTGCTTTGCTTTTTCAGATAAAACTTACTTTGTTTTATTTGAAAGAATCCATGCTCTTCTGGCATTTTGAATGATGTCTGTATCAAGCATTAATTTATTAATTATTTGCTTTGATTGTTCACATTATCTAAAGCAATAGTATTCAAGAGATTCTTTTGGTACTTGGCTATATACCTCTCAGTACAGTCGTTTGTCTGCCAAAGTTAGTAGTCATTTGATTTTGGTAGTTAACTATCAGTTTTGAAAAAGGTTGTGAAAGGAAAAAGAAATTCTGTATGTTTACTGCAGATGAATATTTTTGTTTGTGTACAGTAGCTCTTCTAAAGCATAATATTTTTCAGCCCTGTTTTCTGAAAGGAAGTGAGCTCTCCTGTGGAATATCAGCCTGGAAGAGGTTCATTTTATCTTGGAAAAGTGTAGTTTATGTAAGATGTAGCAAGAATGTATCATTAAAAATGAGGTTGTTCTCAACACTTGTGCTAAAAGTCATTGGGAAGGGATATGCTGTGCTATATCCCACAGTATGTGTAAAGAGAATTCATTCTTACTCTCTGCCAGTTTTTTACCCCATGATTTAAAAAGTTGCCTCTGGTCAAGCAGCTATTAAGAGTCAGGAAAAAAGCAAACTGTAGATGGTGTCCTTCAAATTTGCATGGCAGGGTAAGAGTGCTGGAAGGAGGAGTGAAGGACAGCACTGGCAGCCTTACACTCATGTGCCAGGAGTCACCGTATGAAGTTTGGTGATGGGTTTGTGAGAGTGCCAGAAATCAGAACAGCTGTTCACAGGCTGCCCCCCATTTACAAGCTGCTTTCTCCATCCATCTGTTGATCTGAGAATATCACCTTTCAAATAGATTGTGTCTATTTCCATTCATTTCACTGACTAGACTCTTATTTCAAAACATGGTTGTATTTCTTTGTTGAGAATGCCATTTATGAATGAGCAATATTTTCATACTTCTGCAGTTCAGGAACCCAAAGAACGTCATTCCTCCTGTCATGGCAGGAAATCTATGGAAATCTATCAAGCCCCAGTATTTGGAGCTGAATAGTTATCATGACACTGCTTGAAGATTGTTTGGCTATGAGCGATCTAGAGAATGCTAGACATTTGGGGCCAGGGTGAGGAAATTTATTTGATTAAATTATATTATGGTCTAGAAAGAAATATGTAGAATTTATACTTAAGGTTATCCTACCTCATTGTTACTGATCATAACTTTAATTAATATTACTCTATTTTCTCTTAGATGAGCATTTTTAACTCTGTAGAACTTCTGTAATGGCACAGTTCCATGGGAAGTTTGCAGCTATGCCTCATCCTGAACTCAATTTAGAGGAGTTTGCATGGGCAAGGTTTATAGATTTTACCAAAGAAGCAACCACAAATCATCTATTTCCAAGCCTGAAAGCCAGTGCTGAAGCATTTAGAGCTGCTGCTGCTGCTGTAGCTCATAAATTGCAAACTATGGCATATGAACCATGCTGTTTGCAAGAGCTGGAGTAAGGCATACATGGTCCACTGAATACATTTTATAAATCCTGGACTTCAAATCTTTTTTGTCACTAGAAGACTGTAAAAGTTTCAGCAAAACCCTCTGTTTACTTAACTGGTGTGGAAGTTACAACATTTCTGGTGTACTTGAAGAAACCAGACGTGTCGCATTTTATTGCAAAGTACAGGAGTCCATCCTTTAGAATAACAAGGCATTGAGTGCAAGTTGTCCCTTTTTTGTTTCATTAAATTGAACAGAGATCTTCCCATAACTGTTTTGATTCTTATGTGGTTCATCCAACTATGATACAAGATACTGAACAGCAGATTAAGTTCAATACCCAACAAAATAATGTAGTTGTATTAGGTGGAAATGATCTGAAGTTCAAATCATGGGCTTAATCTGGTTTCTGATATATGGATGTTTTGGGGTTATTGTGGGTTTTTGGGTTATTGGGGTCTTTGGGTTTTTGTTTGGGGTTTTTTGTTTGGTTTTAAATTCTGTCCAAGATATGAATTTCAATGCAAATAACGTTTATAAAAGTACTCAAGTCTAAATGCATATAGAGTAGAATAAACCAGGATTTATGAAATTATTACTTATTAATGATGGTGATTACTCAGAGTCCAAATTGCCATAGCCAGTTCACTTTTGCTGTAGCTTCTGTGAAATGGGAAAGCATAAGCATGTTCCTATTAATTGTTTTTCTTACAAAGTAGATGTGGGATCTGACAGTTTACCCTTATTTACAGATGGTCAGTAGGTTCTTGATTCTGTTTCCATTAGGATTCACAAAGAACCTTTTATTCAATAAAAGAGAGCCCTTGCTTACCTCACCTCCCATGGGAGACCCTGGGAGGAAGAAACTGCTAAGCATTTGTATTCTCCCACTGTTGTTTCAAGATGTGAATTTGGATTCTCCTGAAGAAATCCTGGCTGTTACAGGAGGGGTATCAGGAAGTATTGTCTCATTTGAACCTTGTGGAGTGACAAGGGAGGCCTAGGTTTTGGCTCCTGTGAATCTCTTGGGTGATCTATAATCTCTTTTGTGGTGTCAAAAATGGCCCTTCCTCAATAGTATGTTTGGGCAGAAATTCAGCAATGTAGCTCTGACAAATACTTCCTTCTATTTAGTAAGCCTGTGAGAAGAGAGGATGGGATGGGATGGAATATAATTTAGCTACCTAAAAATGTCAAGTTATATTTAGGAAATTCAAAATTCCACTATGGAGGATTGAAGCTTTTCTCCCTCCCCCCACCAGCCTTGAAGAAGTGATTAACCGAGGATGCCTCTCAGCATGGAGACTACTTGCTGCTATTGTCTCCTGCAGAAACAACTCTTTGCTGCTAACTGGTTTAACTGTATCATGTCCTTGAACATGTTTTCCTCTAACCACCTTTCAGGATTTGAGGATTGTTCCATAGTGTATATAACAACACACAGAAAAATGTGACAATAGTACTCTTTTCCTGACCAATCTTTGTTCTTTGCATCTGTCAAACGTTTGGGTTTTCTTTTTTCCCCTAGTGCTACTGCAGCAAAAATGCCTGCCTTTTGTTTATGTCTTCCTACATGAGCATTGTGACATCATCAGTGGTATCGCCAGGGGAAAAAATTATGCATAGCTGTAGCTAAACCAGCTGTTCGTTAGCAATTCTTCTAGTCTGCTTTCATGTCCTCTCATTAATGTACTCACAGTAGTGTTTCCTGCCTAAGAGACATGGAAGGTTCTCAGCCACAAAACATCTGCTCAGTCTGTGTCTTTGGGTAGATGAAAATGGTGGCACTTCAAAATACACTCATTCTTGATAATGGCATTTTTTAAAAACTGAAATGAATGTGAGAGCGTAGAAGATACTCATTACTGGATTTAGTTGTGGGTAATTCTGAATTCTTTACTAACCATCTTGTGTAATTCAGTGTAATCATAGAGCCTGCATATCAACTGTTACAAAACCTTACTAATACAAACCAAGCAAGATGCCAAGAACAACAAAGAAATGAGTTTTGTCATTGATTTGCATGACGACACGGTAGGGCGAATGAATCTGTTAGTCATGCTTGTCCCTTCTTCCATGCAAATCAGCAGCGAAACTTCCACTGACTTTGATAGGACCAGAATAATGCCAACCATTAGCTACAAGCTGTCATTTATTCTAATGAGAGAGATCTTAAATAGAATAAGGAGGTATTTCATTTGTGGAATGTTAATGAGAAAACACTTCCTTTTGCTATCTCATGTTATCAAAATGCTCTGAATTATTCTAGAGATAATTGACTGTTTTGTAGAATAGCTGCATCTTTGCGATGTTAATATTATGGATAATTGCGTGTTCGGTATGAATTTTCAGGGTGGAGGAGAGATGTTCATTTATCATCACTAGCTGTTTGTAGAAAGCTAGCTTTAAATTAGAATATTCAGGGAATTCACTCCGCGGTAGGAATTAAGCTATCTCCAAATATTCTAGCATGGAACCCTGATACTGGTAATGGATCAGTAAAAAAATAATATTTACCATTTTCTGTAAGGGCTTCTGTAATTTGAATTTAGATATTCACTTATTCTAATATGAAATATTCATGTAAATATTAAGTTTTTAACCGTTATAAAATGTTATTTAAATTTATAATTTTTTGTTTAAAATAAACAAGAAAACTGAAGCAAACCAACTAAACACGCGCACGCACACACGCGAAAACAAACCCCAGAGCATCACTAACTATTACCAAGAAGAGATTAGACTTCATTGTATTACATAATTTGTCATTTGGATTTGAGAGTAATCCTTGCTCAAAGGGCCAATTCTTATTCACCTGAGTAGCCTCACTCAAGCCAGCAAAACTCATTTTACGACCAAAGATTACAGGATAATGCCCTTGACTGATGAGACAAATTTAAATTAAGGGGCTGCTTTTTAGGTACAATTTTTCATCTAGAAGCTCGTCTTCCACATGAAGGATAAACACGGGCAGATTAAGTGTTGGCAAAATATTACCTCTTTGGAATATTAATTTCAGTGTGTACTGTGTGCAGAGCGATGCAGACAATGCATGGTTTGTGCCACTCCCTGCAAGAAAAAATTACTTTTAACAAATCTCTTTAATTTCTTCTTGGACCAATGTTACAGTGGGAATGATGATATTAAAAAAAAAAAAAAAAAAAAAAGTTGAGGGGATTTCCATAACAACTGCTATCTTAATGAACTAAAGAAGCCTTAGAATTTGTTATTCCTTCCTCATAGTAGACCTCAGCTGATAAAAATATCCGTAGCTGGTGAAATCAGTGGCATGCCTGGCTTTCTCAGACAAAACTCCCATGTGATCACACAGGCAGCCTCAGTGAGCCCGAAGCTGCTCAGCAAGCAGTAGGTAATGAGTCTTTGTGCAGAGTGAAGCTCTTGTGGCTGAACAATAAAGCATATGGTACCAGCAATAAAACACAGTGCTGGGAAATTTAAGAAGATTCTGCTGGAAGTGGGAAGACAGTGAATATGTCAAACGTTATAAAATGACGATCAATCTGGTTTGGGTCCTAATTTATAAAAACAGTGCATGGATTGGAAAAACAACAATTTGAACAGGTCAGTTGTTTTATAGATTCTTCACACACTTCAGTGTTTTAAATATAAATGGGGGTTTTGCTATTTCTTTATTGTTAATAAAGCCAGGTTTCTTTCATTTTGTAAGGTGGGATTGGAAGGATGCACATGAGTGTGATACCAAGCTGAATAAATTGTGTAAGTTCTGTGATGAAATTCATTGTAAAAATGTTTTTACCATCATTCCTATGCAATTCAAACTTCAATTGTGCATGAAAAATGGGATAGCAAGTAAAATTAAATTTATGCTAGATGGATCATTTACCAATATCATAAAATATTTAGTAACAACAATCTATTACTCTGCTATGTATTCAAGACTAATTCTTTCTCAGTAGGAGATCTGTAGTGTTTGTGTTTGGTTAAAAACAATGTAACATTAGAGCGTATCTAACAGAGCACTTACATGGGTTTTTTTCCTCCACATTCTTTTTGGAAATTTTTGGAAGTGGTGTTTTATGTTATTTTTAATGCAATTGTATATACATGGGAGTGATACATTAAAACCCTCTGCATGCATTTCACTCTAATATTAATGTAAAATATGTTATTATTGTTCGAGCAAGTAATTATTTCTCATAGTAGTTTTTAGTTAATTATATACAATTATTTTATTTTTTGAAAACTGCTCCCAAAGCTTTCTGTGGCCTGTGCTTGTTTTACAGCGGATAGACGTGCAAATTCTCGGTGGTTTCACATCATCTAGAAATTAACCATGTAAAAGTTTTAGTCTTTAAATCTCTTTACGGTATTGGGTTTGGGGATTTTTTCTTTCTTTTCTGAGTGCTGAAGATCGTAAATTAGACATGCTGATTTTGGGGGAGTATTTCAGCAGGAAGGAGATGGAGCCCTTGAAAAGCTATTAGGGAAATAAAGAAACAAAACTGGAAAGGTAGAGGACAGTATTTCTTTTCGTGTGTACTTGTGATTTCGAGGGAGAAGTGTGCTTTATAAATCGCACGTTTATTTTGTGGCCGTGGCCGTGCGGGAGGCGCAGGGCCCGGCGTTGCGCAGCCGGAGCTGGAGCGATGTGCTGGCCGTCGGTCCGTGCAGGTTCGCTTTGTGCGGGGCTGCGCGCACAGCGGAGTCCGCGCTGCCTGCGCGCTGTAAGTAAAGAAAGGGAGAAGGGGAAAGGCAGGCCCGGGCTCCGGCTGCAGAGCCGCGGGCGGGGGGAGCGGGTCTCCCAGGAAACCGCCGCGGCGGGCGGGCGGCGCTCGCCGGTTCGGGGCGGGGGGCGCGGGC